>VYYI01000427.1:0-31912 GCA_021029175.1 Bilobella aurantiaca | reverse complement strand
CTTTTAGGGGAAAACCAACAGCAAAGACTTTTTTGTGGCTGATCGGGGGATTTGAACCCCCGTTCTCACGCTGGCTAGTGGAGAGAGACAGACACCCTACACCACTAGACCAACACCGCCTTCACTTGATTCCTTATCGATCTTGGACCATAAGTTAATTGCGGCATCTCATAACCTAATTAATTGAGTATTCCAATTCCGGAATACAAACACCGTCATTGATTCTTGAAAAATTAGTACTTGAAATTGAAAGGCCAATTTGATGTGTGTTTTTTATTTACATGGGGTTCGAGGGTAATCAACTATCTTAAAGTACTGCTGTACTGCTAATAAATTAACAAGTGCTTAATTACTATGCCTACCACGATCAACAAAAAAAGGCCTCCACGAGTTCAAACCGGAGTTTGTTTTTTGGCGGAGACAAGTTCAGCTCGATGGTACGGTTTTAAATTTACCGACCGCAGGGGTTCTGAAAATTTTCCAGCTTTTCAACATCAAGCAATCACTCGAGCGGAAGGCCTCCTTCCATCCTAAATATAAATTAATCACTCGAGCGGAAAGCCAATGACGGGAGCGCTCAACTGTAAATGAAAAACCCTCATTCCAATGCCTAGGTTAAGTAACTTTCAGTCCTTCATCACCTTTACTTGGATAAACACCTATAAACATTGAGTGGTGTATACCTCATCGACTTATTGACCTCGAAGGCCTCGAGTAAGGTCAAATGTCATCAAAGTTTGTAGTACACGGTCAGGGAGGAGGAAGTAAGTGAGTAGTTTTGAAATCATTGCAGCCTTATTTAGAGCTTCTCATTGATTCCCTCTGTTTGAAGACTTTGGGATGTGGTGAGAAAGTTGACCACAAAACAGATAGCACTGCCGTCATAGGCCACCTTCCTTATTGTATTGTTGGTCCACTTGATAGATATAAAATCCCGTCCCAAGGACAGGAGTAAAATGAAAATATTCAAATTGTTTGTAGAGGGAGGAAAAGCTTTTCAGAAATCCTCCCTCCTTCTCGTTTCAATTGCAATTGAATAAAATAAACCGTGGTAAAGCGGTCAACCATTAGCGGAAGTAGGAAATTTAAATCTGGAAAAATATTAAGATTACACTAGAAAATTGAAGTTTTGCTTTTCGAAAGTCAATTGACCATTTCCGAATTTGCAAGGCATTTTAGGTAATCAAAATCATCATTAGCTTTTGTTTCATGCTAAACTAGAGTTTGAACTTGAAAGATCATTATGAGTTTAAGGGGTCATTTCCGGGTGACGGAAAGCTCTATGATCCTCTGGACCTTTATAATTTTTTTGTTTATGAAAAGCTAGAGTTTGACCCTGAAAGGTCTCTTTGAAGTCAACTGGTCATTTTTAGGTTTAGAGGGGCTTTACGATCATTGGGACCATCATAACTTTTCGTTTCATGCAAAACTAGAGTTTGACCTTGAAAAGTCATTTGAGGTCAAGGGGCTCACGGGGGTCATCGAAAACATCATAACTTTTCGTTTTAAGCAAAACTAGAGTTTGACCTTCAGAAGTCATTTTGAGGCAAAGGGGTATTTTTGGGGGTCATTGGGGGTCACAGAGAAAAGTGTTTAATACAACTACTGCTCCCCTTTAGAAGAGGAACAACTTTTGTAAGGGTTATTTTGTATGTTGTCATAGAATGATATCCCTTGACCTTGACCTTTTACCCTCAAGGGGGTCACTTCCGGTCAAAAGACCAAAAACAAACTTTAACTGCGCCGGAACCTTAGAAACACATGTAACGGAGTCGTCTCTGCGCACGACTCACCACCACACAACGGGAGGAGAAGCGACAGGAAGAAGAGGAGCAGCAGAGCAGAGTAGAGGAGTCAGTCTCTCTACCCAGCACTCAGGCTGGACGTCATGCAAGAGCACTCCGGAGGAGTGTCAAAGGCTCGTGACCTGGAGGTCACCGAAGAGGGACAAGGGCCGTCATCATCATTGTCATCATCATCGTCATCGCATCATTGTCATAGTCATAGTCACATCATTCCATTGTTGTATATTTGGGACCAGTAAAGCCATTGCTTACTATTTCCGCCCCAGGGCGTTATTGTGTTGTTTCAGGTCCTCACTTATTGATAGGGAGATTATGCTTTCACACAGATTTGAGATATGTTCAGTGGTTCCTGAGATACACGTGATTCTCGGACAGACAGACAGACAGACGGACAAAATGCCAAAAGTATTCGTATCTGTTTCTGTAACATGGCATTGAGTAAAAATTTATTATCGATGGTTGACTTTACTTTCTGGAATCCAGCTTGGAATCTTGAAATCTTCTTATTCAGCTTACACCAAATGGAAAGCCGATTTGTTAGCACTGATGTAAAGACCTTCGTTAAAGTGTTCAAGAGCGAGATTGGGCGATAGTTCTTTGGATCACCAGTGCTGCCCTTTCGGCCCAGGATATCGGTGTGATACCGTTATCAAAGATCCTTTGGAACACCTCGCACATTTTCCAGATGGAGTGGCCTTTCATCGCTTTCCAGATGTCGTTTGGAATTTTGTCCGGGCCTGGCGATTTTCCAGTGCATTGATGGCAATCCGGATCTCTAGTGGGTTGAATGAAGCATCGAGTATCGGATCCGTAATCGTGTTATCAACGCTCTGTATTGGCTTTCTCAGTGGTTGTTGCTCGTACAGGCTGCAGAAGTGATGGTACCAGAGTTCAGGAGTCTCATTTTCATTGGCATGTATACGTCGAGGCCGATGGGAGTTGATTTCGTCCCAGAATTTGGTTGGGTCTTTTGTACTCTGGTAATCTTCGACTCTGCTCTTGAAGTGTTCATCTTCTTTTGTGGCGCAGAGGCTTTGATACTGTTTCAATTGTTTGAGATAAGAATTAAGCTCTGCCTCCTTTTTGTCCGTTTTCCGTGCTTCTACTCGTCAATAGTATCTTAGGGCCTTATTTTTTTGCATACTTTGCAGAACAACATTCTTTTGAAAACAATTTAGGATTTCTAGGAAAACTATTGCGTTTTAAATTAAAAAGCCTCCAAAAGTTCGTCCTCTCTCGCCTTTGGAAGCCGGTACTGTCCAGAGGTTATAAATTGTGCTCAGGTTATCATTTTTTATTTCCTCGGATGTTGATATTGTTTCTGCGAGGCAGAAGATTGTCGGCTTGATGAGGAGTTGGTCATTAAAAAGTAAGGAGGATTTACTCCGTAGTCCGGTAATATTATAAAAAAAAAAGTAATGTTGGAATTTTGTACAGAGTTGGTATTTAAAATGTTGTTTTTTTGGTTGATATAGACTGCCAATTACTCATGTGGTACGCGGAAGGTTGTCTGTAGTAGCATTGTGCTTGATGGGTCTTACATTATTAATGCTTTGATCAACTCGACCGTCGGATACTCTTGCCTGTATTCTCATTCTATTTTCGTTTCTAGTTTCAGTCGAAAGGTCTTCAGTCACAGAAATGTTCTCTATTGGCTCGAAGTTTTTCTCGGAGGTTTAGGGTCTGGTTTCTTGCGGTCAGAGAGTTGTGTCGCACTTTTATTGGTCTCGGGTTCACTGCGTTTTGGTTTAATTTCCAAATTCTATATGTCTCTTCAGCTACGCCCGCAATCTGATGGAGCGCCAGGAACCCGTTTGCAACAGCCATCGAGTTTTCTCTAGTGTTTTCCACCAGTTCATGGATCAAAATGTTTGGCTTTCTTAGTTCGTCAGTGAGTTTAGCAATCATGGATTTGAGTGAGTCGACTTCCATTTGTTTCTCAGACTCGGATTTTTGCAACTGTAAGATATTGGCATCTCCTACTAAAGTCTTGCCTCGTAGTCCTCAAGCTTCAGCTTGTATGCCTCAAGTTTAGTCTCAATGGACTTGATGCTTTCACATATTTCCGGAATGAGATCAACATTCTTTTGCACATAATGGACAGATTCCTGGGTGGATATGTTGGATTCCATAATTGATCTAAACATTTCCTCCATTGTCATACTTACAGTAGCTAGAGCAGGATCTGGCATCGACTTTCTAGGTTGTGGTTCATTTGTGTCTATTCCATCATTGTCATTGTGCTGACGTTTATATCCCTTTTCGAGGGGCAGGAATGGCAGTGTACTCTGCGACATATTCGGTTTTCCTGTCGGCAAGTGTCGGACTGAGGACATGGTCTCGTGTAGGTCAGGTTACTCAGAGGACTTCCAATAATGGATATCTTTAGGATGAGGAAGGAAAAAAGATGACTTCCAATAATGGATATCCTTAGGATGAGGTAGGAATGGAGAGGACTTCCAATAATGGATATCCTTAGGATGAGGAAGGAAAGGAGAGGACTTTCAATAGTGGATATCCTTAGGATGAGCTGGTAAAGGAGAGGACTTCTCATAATGGATATCCTTAGGATGAGGTAGGAAAGGAGAGGACTTCCATTAATGGATATCCTTAGGATGAGGTAGCAAAGAAGAGGACTTCCAATAATGGATATCCTTAGGATACTGTAGGAGAGGGGAGGACTTCCAATAATGGATATCCTTAAGATGAGGTAGGAAAAGAGAGGACTTCCAATGATCGCTTCCGCTAGTGAATTATGGAAAAAATGCAAAGGGGGCCTCTTCTGCTGATTAATACACAGATTAATTATTCCGTTAGGATCAAGCACTCCGAGCGAGTATTCCTCCAGAGTCGTGACTCGTGAATCCCCAATTGATTGCTCTCCGATTCTGGAGACCTAGAGGCCAGCTGTCATTGGCCGAGTTGCTGGTAAACGTTAGTTAATTGAACGGCAATTAGTTGACGTCTGATTGACACTGACCTTAGCCCGCTAGCGAAAGTGAAGTTAGTTGTTTGACATGGTCTAGCTGATTTCCAAGCTGTCAGCTGTGTTGATTTGATTGATGAGAGTTGTGTAGTGTGCAATCCTTCCAAGGATTGATGGGTGCTTGAATAAGTCAGTTGTGGAATATTGTTAATTGCAATGAAGTTATTGTTGACCTGTTTACTCTGGAGGTGACTTGTGAGTGTCCTTGACCTCTTGTGTGTTGGTGGCTGGTGGGTCAATCGCAGCGATTCGCGATACGCTGTTTAATTGGAGTTCTTTCGCTTGAGTCAGGGGCTGGAGAGGTGCAGCGATATGATACAGTTTGCAGCGATTCTGTTTCAGCCCTCCTTGTTGTGTGAATAGTACAACAACGCTACTTAAAATGTGCTATTGGAATTCCCATCTCTTCCCCACGCTACTTTGTCCGCCAAGAAACAGGCATCCCTCCCATAAAGTTCGAGGTTGCAGAGCTGTACTATCAGCAATTGTGCAGACTCCAACACTCCTGAAACCTCATTGCCCCATTCCGCTTACGAGGACTTACGAAGAGCGTTTTTTAGAGACGACACAAATGAACAGAACTGGTGCTCTCAAATGAAAAGCTTCCTTAAACAAGCAAACCTGGAGTGGCTGTGACTCCAAAATACCTACGATCTAACTATTTTCAACAAACTGAACTTTTTGCTCAGACTAAGGAACCAATTGCGAGAAGCTGATTTAGACTCTGCTAAGGAACCCAACTCTATGCCCCACTACTACGGATCGACGGGACACAGCTTCTTTGCAAAGTTCTATTTCCAGGACCATCTACCAAAGTACGCAGTGACGAGAATTGCTCACCTGCGACTTTATCACAACACTTTGCTTAACAATGGAAAATGGGTAAACCTCGCATCTTTTAAGCATAAAGACTGCGGGCTCTGTGGCTCGCAGCTATCGTTCCACCATCTCATTACTGAATGTAATTTAACCGAAAAAGCAAACATCACACTCGGCCTACCGTTTTTCTGCTACAACTGCTTTCGATCAACTGATTGACTTCATTTCTTTCACGCGTCAGGACCACGACGCATATAAGAATTATACCACATTTATATATCCCCGGTTGTAAACAAGTATTTGAATAATTAACTTGTACCGTTCAAAGCATTTCTACTAATTAATCATAGACGTGTTAAGTTGTAGGCTACTTTTGGCTCTTGACATTTTATCTTTTATTTTTTACTTTTTAACGCAAATCTTTGACTAAGCCTTTTAAATATACTTTAAGCACTTTTTCTTTTAACACTTGTGACAATATTTACTTCCGTTTTGGCAAACCTTCTTTCTAGTTGGATTAGAATCCGCAATAAAATGTCACAGGTACAAGCTGCCTTTCATTCAAGAAAATCTACCGAAGAGCACAACTTCACCTTACATTCTTTCATTCAAAAGCAGATAAGCGCAAGGCTACACGTCGACTTAAAGCAAGCATTTGACTCACCGAATCACTTCTTTTTGCTGTTGAATGCCCTAAATAATTGTGGAGGATAATTGTATGTGTGTGAACTCATAATCGGTTTAATTTCAAGCTACGGCCAAAGTTATCGCACCTCAGTGTGGCCCTAAAAAGTTGTAGAGGATTCTCTAAGTTTATAATTGCTTTAATCTCAAGCTACGGTTAAAGTTTGCGCATCTCAAGGAAGTCCAAAAAAGAGATCTGCCTATCCCGCTTACATACAGGATTTATCACATACATTTGAGAAATCAAACTTGGTGGTATTTTTTTAGTTAACGTCGTGTTCTACTGTTCTACTATTAATCAAATACTGGTGTCCGGTGGACAAAAGTTCAAATGATGGTCTCTATGTCATCCTTAAAATGATCCGTTGCTTTCAAAATGACACCACTTGTTTTATAATCCACAAGATTACTTGAATGTACCCACGGTTTACTACTATTTGATTTTCAAGTTTGAACTTCTCGTATTGTGGTAGGACGGCCGATTATAAACGTTGGCTTACTTTCAAAATCAAAAGTTTCAAATATAATTTAAGTGTTTTCATTTTGGTCTATAGCTTTATTCTCGAAAGTTTTATTAATTAAAAATTAACTTGAGAATTTAATTTGTTTGTGCTTTGGCCCTGGCTTATGTCGAAACATAAACTATGCTGGATTGTCTATTTATTCTACTAAACATGATAGAGCGTATGTTCTTGAATTTCTAGGTAAAGTCGTAAATGTTAAATTTAAGTCTAACATGAAAATAATCCATAAGTTTAACCGAGGAACCTCAACCTTTTGTCAAGTAATTTAGTTGAAAAAAATATTGATAATTGTAAATACATAAAACATTTAATTCTTTGGGCTATTACTATGAAACACAAAGACCATATGTTTTTAAGTTGGAAATGCAGTAAATAAATGTATTCAATATTAAGACGATTCACATACCCGAAAATCTTGTAATTAGGTAAGAAGAGGTTGCATAAGCCACCATTGCACCACATCTTGTTTCTGGTTTTTGTACAATCCGTGCATATATTTCCAACTACATTGCGTCTCTCACGAATACTGCACGGGTGAGTTTTTAGCATCTTGGAATCTTGTGCGGTGTATATTACACATCCAACCACTGTACCCGAACGATTTGTGACAGGGTACATAAGTCCTGCCAAACAGAAGAAAAAAAATGCAAATGTTATTTTTTTAAAACGTTTCTGCAAATTTACCTGCTCCAGACACCAAAAAATAGTTGTAATCTCTAAAATCTGGTATTTCAAGAGAGCAGTAGGCAAAATTGTCTGAACCGTATCTGCAACCGATTCCTCGAGTTTCAAACGTACATTGGTCACAGTTCACTTGAGTTTTGGATACTTCGGAGAAGCCGCTAAACTCTCGATAACAAACAATCTGTAATACAATTTCAAACCCAGTAAAAATTAGTAAATGCGCTACCAAAATTATAAATATTTGGTTCATTTTCACTCAAAATATTTTGGTAATTAGTTTCAAAGTATTTCATTCGTTATTTTATTAAAACATTTATTTATTTTATTACTTGTTTTCCCGTAACCATGTCCGTGCAAAGGCCATTTGAAGTTGTATCGGACGAAAATGTGCAGTCTGACAAACAAATACCGAACATGCTGATGGTTATTCCGTGTACAAGTGGTAAGCACACTAAAATTACTAAATCTCGCATCTTGAAGGTAATCATTGCCCCAGTTGAAAATCTGTTTAAAGTATTTAGTGTCCAGTGTTCAACTGCCCCACAATAAGAAACTAAGCAGCAACTCTGAACTAATGGATCCTGTTGCCATTTGATAGCCTCCTAGTAATAATTAAACATAAACAAACGAAGCTTTGCTCAATTGTGTTGACGTTCCAAGTAAAGGTAGTGTTGTCAGAGGTTGTTCAAAAATTAAAAAAATTAAAGGATTTTTTGAAGAAATGTTCAAAGGCATTTGATAGTAGCACTGTTGCTATATTTTTTTTCTTCATCTACTTTTCCGCTTACTTTCATTCAAATTTTAAAATTCTACTTTATGCAAAACTTTTACTTAACTTGAAAAAGAAGAATCATCGAAACAAGAGAAGAATCATGTGTTGTCTCAAAATCAAATTTGTTTATATCGTCACAGAGAAATTGTAATCCAAATTTGTTAACATCTTGAAAATGATGCAATTTTGAAAACAATTTTACCAAATAAAATTCCAGTTGAACAACTACTCTTGAATAATTTACCCCTTTCCCTTTTTATTACTCATTAAGTAGGTAATAATTGAACCCAAATTAAGTTTAGTTAATAACATTTCCAATTATGCAATAAAATATTTTATATTTATACTTTTAAGCAATAATATAAAATGACCTAGCGAAAATGCCTGCCAAATAATTTCCATAAAGAAGTATGGGCTATGCCTAAAGTAAAATTCAGGAGTTAAAGTTGATACTATTGGCAGTCTTAGTAAACAATCATTGTTTAAAACTAAAAACGGCTAACTTCACATTATTACATTCACTTACTAGCTAAGGATGTCTCTTTCCAATAATGTTGATCTGACCAAAAGGGGTTAATTAACACTTAATTACAGAATTTAGTTAAAGTTTTATTTCTGAATTTGATTATTTTATGTTAAGCATTGTTTTTCGGACAGGTTTTCAAGTTTCAAGTTGTCAAAATATTTGGAACTAATTAAACAGTTCGTTAACAACATAGTTAATGTGAAAGGGCTTGATAATGCTTCATAAAATAGGTTTTGAAGAACAATGCTTGAGATCAATTGTTTACTTAACAGGTTCCTTGCATACTTGCATTTCATGCAATGTTAAAGTTGTATTAATTTATTTACTGTAACTATTACCTGAATTCAAAATCACTAGATTGTTTTAGCATAATTTTTTTTCGAAATTTATTGAAACTTGGTTTGCCTACAAAACTATTGAATTGTATAATTAAATTAGAAGAATTGTTTATTTTATTTTGCTGTGGAATTTGAGCTTATTGAATTGCCGTTTTACTTTACTTATGATTAATAGAGTACTAACTGAATTTGAAAACATACTGACATATATTTTACGGCGCTGATTGTTTGCTATAAGTTTTAGGTTGTATATTAATTCAGCTTGAACTTTTTCTAAAAGTTCGCATACAATTTTAATTAATTAACTTTTGTTAATAATCGTAACCCACAAAATAGGCATTGAATTTTTTTAGAAAGTGACAAAGTTAGGCCAAAAAATACAAAATCAGAAATTGATTCACAATTTTGTAATATAACTCGCAAAAGTAAAATTTTAAGTTGAAGTTTTAAACTAAATTACAAAATTTGGAACAATATATTATGAGGTCACAATCCTCAGAATTAGTTATTTAGGGAAATTAGCCTATAAGTGCCCCTAAGATAACGTGGGAGGAATTGACCGACCCCTTGTTTCCCCTTGCAAAAATTTTTGGTTGAAGCGCGAAAGTGCGAGTCACTGTACCCACCTTTTTTTTTGTACTCTCTCGCTTTTGCTAAAGACAATTACTTGCGTCTTGTTTAGGTTGATTTCTAGCGCTTTTGAGTGAGAGAAGTTTGAGGCAAGGTTAATTTTCTGGATATAAATTTATTGCAATTGTGTGTTTTAGGCTTGGTTTCCATGAAAAAATGATTTAAAATTCCAGCAATAAATGAAGGAGGAAGCTCAGGTTTTTTTGATGAAAAGAACGCAATTGACGTTAAGCACTAATTAAATAACGTAGAATTTGCTTAATTCGCTTAGTGATATGTCTAGTAGTCAAATGAAGTAAACACTGTAATACGCATATCGGCCCAAGCCCACACTTCACGACCGCAACGTGGTAGTGCTACCACGGTCAGCACTACCACGCCATCATTTTTTCACTGTGCTCCCAACCAGATTCGATCACGGCACCTAACCAAGTTAGGACAATTGTCCTAACCCACCGGACTACTTGCCGTGAGCATTCTTTCCACAACTGGATACTATGTGCTAGAACTAAAGCTCACTAAATGTTTTGCAAGCACCGGATCAGTACAAAATTGTTCAAATATTAATTTGGAAAACTGTTTTTTCAAATGCGCTAATTATTAAGCCTAATCTAAAAGGTTAAAAAATTGTCTCCCTAAAATTGTAAACTTTGACTTATGGCTAGTTCCAGGGAACATCTGGGGTTGAATTTACTTTGTGCAGCCTCTGGTTATTACAACATTCGTTGCATTATAAGCATATACCTCTTTTTTTGTCCTATCCCCGATGTGGAATTTGAAGAAATCCCAAACAAATAAACGGGCCAGTTAGTTGTTAGGTTGGTTTGACAGCTTTGAACTAAAAATGGAGGCCATGGGACTTAATTAAACAATCAAACTAATTTAAAGTCGTAAAATACAGTTTTTGAATTGAACACAGATTGCTGCACTTCAAGAATTGGCTTATTACTGGTTCGCCTTGTCAATCGTTTTTGAAAACCGGGTTTGTATTAGAGACCCTGCTTTTACTCAAATTTCCGATCCAGCCCCCGGGCTTATATTAGAAGATTCGCGGTTAGGTTGTTAGGTTGTTAGTATTGTTAACTGTAAGCAAATTACTACGTAATTGATTTTTGTACCTGATGACTAACTACTCAAGATCGCTGTTTTTTCAGGAAAAGTTCCAAAATTTGCCATTTTAGCGCATGCTCTGTCAGTCTGAGTCTGTCACCTAAAATTGGTGCCAGCTCCCTTCTATGAACATAATTACAAATATTCAAGATTTTCATTCATCTGACAATGAGACGAACATGAATTCCGACAAAACACATCAGAAGTCACAGTAAGATTACAAAGCAAATTTCCATTCTTTTCCGTTCATTTTACTATGTTATGTTTTGAATGGTCCTTTTCTGTTTTCTTAGCTTTTCTTAGTTGGGATAAGACATGACTCTTCAATCCTTCAGGATAACTCATAATATAATAATAATTTATAATAATAATTCATCGATCACTCTCACCATTACTGAGAAGGTTGAGGTCATGACGAGGTGCTCAAAAAAGAAAATAGCCAAAAGCAAAATTTTCTAAGATGTAAGCCAATATAATTTCATCGTTTTGGAAAGAATCTAAATCGAGAAAGCTAACCAGTTTTTTTGATATACAGTTTGCAAAAATCAAACTACATATTCTAGTGGAAACAGAAGCATAATAATGCTCTGCAACGGAGTGAACCCGAAAAGCGTTGTTACTACTGCAAAATTAGTTAATCCTAAATCAAATCACAATTTTTTTTTGGAAAATGCTTTCATTTTTTCACTTTTTTTAAAACAGATTTTAGTTTAATAATGACAAAAAAGGAACTTCAATCATAGCGATAGCGAAGCACTCTTTGATACAAAGCAAACCTGTTGAAAGGAAATATAATATTACATCTGATAAACAAGAAGTATATCATAGATCTTTGAAAGCACGTTAAAGGTGATTTTCAAAAAGTTTGTATAATATATGAAGAAAGCAATTTGGTGTATGCAATCTCTTTTTGTATAAGCACAAAATTTACAATTAACCAATCAATTTACCATTTGAATATTCTAAACCATTTTCAAAGTCGGTGGTTGAAACCAGCATTGCAAATCAGGACCAGCTCGATCTTTACTAATGATTGAAAAGTTCCTTAATTCACGAAATTGTAATTAGTGGCTGATTCCTCTTCAATTCGTTGATGATCTAGGAACGTTGCACGGAATATTAAACTGGCTTTAACTACAATCCTTGTTTATGATAAATATTATAAAAGTGAGTAGTAATTTTAATTTTAGTTACATTTGCAAAGGGCCCCCCATTTCAACGTTTTTTCTGACATAACATATCTTCATTGAAAGAACGGTCCAAAGTTTGCCAGAGTGCAACTACCGTTCCCGATATCTAGAACTAAAATATCAAATCCACATTTGTAAATGTAAAAAAGCAAAATTTGAACGTTGCATTGGAGCACGTACTGTTTTGCTTAAATGTTGTGAAAGCCAAAGTGCCATTGTTTGGTATAGTCGTATGTGACCTATTCCCATTAGAAACCGCTGTTACACATATAAGATTAAAAAAGCTGGAATTAAAAAAAAAGATTTGGACGTAATTTTAAATAATATAAATTTTTCAAATGTTTCTGATTGCGTTTGTAAGAATGCAAATTTGAGAGTTCTTGATTTTGGAGAATTTGCAGTAGAATTGAACCTTATGCGGTCAGATTCTTTTTAAACACGTTGGTCTTAAATGTGCACGTTTAGAAGATTTGAGATTAGTAACTTTTTTTTTTGGTTTGACAATTCTAAAATCGAATACTGGATTAAGCAGAAATTAAGTGTGTTAAGTTCATTATAAAGTGTTCCAGTTAAGCATAGTTAGTACCGTTCTTTACAGAACGTATTTAATTTTGAGTCTTCATTCTTATAACATGCCCTTCAAAAAGTGACATGACCTTGAATGTGGATGACGATGACAGAGAGAATTCAGACTTTATGTTCAAAGGTCCAGAAATTGTGTCTATTCTACAATCAGCAAAAATATTACAGATTCACCTTAGAGTGTCATTTAAAGAAACATCTGGAAGAAAGTATTCTACAAATTTAATATCACCTTTTCTTGTGACTTTATGATGTATCAATCTCCTCTGCCGATCCATTTGAACGCAGCCCATGAGTTCCTTGCATTGCGTGAAACAGCCCGAAAAGTGTTTTACTATATCATTTAAAAAGAGTACTTAATTGCTAAAATTTACTTTAATGACATGAATCTGGGATGACCTACCTTCCGGAAATCTGTGACAAACTTTTCTGATTTGCATTATTGCTTTGAACCTTGATCATGGTGATTGTTGCAATGAGCCGCTTGCAGGCGCAACAAAGCGACAATCGTCCGTTGCAATCTACTGCCGAAATCGGTTTCAAAATTTGTTTCCTGTGTAAAGCATAATTTTTAATATTGATTTCCACTTGTTTTGTAATTAGGAGATTAATTAATTACTTAGCAAATCTGAAAATTTTTGCGATAACTTAACAAAATTAACCAATTCAACGTTAATCAACATGTTAAATGCTTGACATATAAACAAATTCTAAAGTTTTTTTTACACACAGCAAGTAATCAAATAATTATTTAGTTAAATTTCAATCATATAATAAGGCAAAATTAAACATTTGAATTCTGTTCTCTGATTCCAATTGGTGCCGTTTTGTATTTTGAATTTGCTTCGCTGCCCTTGATGAGATTTTTAGATTTATAAGGTTCACATTTTCTTAACTTATTGATTTACATCATTCCAGCCAGCGCAACGAAGCCACGCATTGCAACTAAAAATAAATTAATTCAGTTAAAGTCTAAAATATACTTACTTTGTAGTTTGTTAAACCGTTTGAATTTAAGAAAAGATTTGTTAGTGAACCTTAATTAGAACACTTACCATTAGTGAATTGTGAATTGGTTGTGAAGTGGTGTATGGTTATTATTTACAAAACAATACCACAAATAAGCTACACATACCCTTCCTAAGGTTAGGCATGTTTGACTGGTCTTAGCTATAAGTACGTTATAGTAGATAGGAGTGAAACTTGTCAATGAACGAATCAACTACGAAACTCGGGTCAGTAGTTGGCATTTTGTACCTTTCCCTAATTTTTTACTTCCATTTGACTTTTTCAACCTTTAGATACCCTTGGGGGCCTCAAATGACATGTAAGTTTATATTAACTCAAGTTCGGGAAACTATTTCACTATTAACGTGCATTTTGTGTTTCAATTGTAATTGTTGGATTTTCTGTTTCATGATGGGTCAGATTATAATGCAGGTGAAAAGTCTTAACAGCACAAAAATGAAAAAAGTTCCAAGTGGAGTTGTGGTTAATGGATTAGGATTTGTCTAATTATCATTTGCAAAAAATGGTCTGCGCGTTTCGGGGTAATTAGTTTCAAAAATATCTAGATCTTTTAAACCTAATAAGTCTCCACACCATACAGATGGGTGGTGGTCAAATGGGTCAAAGGAAAGTTCTATTTTGTTACCTCACCCGGTCAGTGAGTGAACGAAAATAATATGGTCGATATCCGTTTGCATGGTGGCGAATGATCTTGATCAAATTTAAAAACAAAGACGATGGATGACCATTGACGCGTGGTGAAGTGTAGGTGTATTTGAACGACCATCGCGCCCATATAGAAGTGCGTTATTGAGCACTGATTTCACCCGTCCTTTGATAGATATGCCTCGTATTGTAGACATTCTTCTTCAAGCGAATTAAAAAGTGTCATAATATATAGCTTGTTTTCTACCACCTTCTACAATACTGACTGAGAAAGACTCGAAGATTAACTCATGCTTTTTTTAACAATTGTCATAAATGTTGTGCTCTTAACAAGTAAACACAATTTTAGACTAAAGTGAACTGATCCTAAAGGATAGGAATCAGTCTAGAGGTGAAGAGTGCAACTGGCCTTTGCTCGAACAGGCAGAATGGAACCGAGCGGTGCTCAACCTTACTTCGCAGCAGAAGATTAAGAAAATGGTTTGAAATAGTGATCCTTATGTTACTCCATGCTATATATTTATTACCGCAGCCACATTGCAAGAAAGTTCTACTTAAATGAACTACAGAACTTTAAACTTATTTTTATTCATAAAATTTAGAAGTGGAGCTTTAATTCTATGCAATCATTTTCGCGTTCTTGAAGCCTACCATATGTAGTGATTGAATTGAAAATCCATTTTTTTTTGATGCTCTTTGAGAGTCGCCTATAGGCCTGCCTGGTCAATGGTTGTGTGTGCTAGTGAGTGGTCTCTGCTTTTAAGTTGACTGGGAAGTTCCGAGGTCTGAAGCTAATGGGGTTTCTGCTGGACAGTGAGCGTGGGGTTGACCACCGAGGAGCCTCTTGCTTAGGCAGAGGCTGTCCACCGCCTTACGCATACCAACCCTTGTTCAGCCTCCACGACCGCAACTCTCCAGGCCTCCACTCACCCTACCACACCACCACTTTTTTTTACTGTGCTGACTGTGCTGGTGCCGGGATTAGATCTCGGCACCTACCCATGTTAGGACAAGGGTCCTAACCCCCCGGACTATGGGCCTTGGGCGAAAATCGTTTATAAACTTTAAAATAACAAATATTTTTTTTTAGATTTTGTCCCTGTTGAGGTTGTGAGAATATGCAGTTCAATTATATAGAAGCATACAAATTTATTAATTAAATATTGAATATATTTCAGTTTACTTAGTAGTAAGCCAAGTATTAGTAATTTAGTATTATTTATTTGGATTCTACTACTGGATTTTTTAATTGAACAAATTTAGCAAAACAAAAATGGGTTTTTATTATAGTTTCGTATCCCTGTTTCAGAATATGCCCTTTGCTTAACATTTAAAATTAATTACAATGCAAGCACGATATAATTTTCTTTCAAACACAGTCTTCGTTCTCCAGGATAGTCTAGTACAAAGCGTAAATTTGTACAAGTTGAATAATGTTCAAGTGATGTTAAACATATTTATAAGCGTAATGTATAAACATGGTGATTGAATATATTCCTCTTGTGTCCTTGCATTTGAACGTCTACTCTTTTTTTAATAGTAAAGCAAAAACAAATTTTTTTCACAATTTTGATTCTTTTTAGAAACCATTAGCCAAGTTCAGTTGAGCATGCATATCAACTGAATAAGTTCATTGTGCTGTATATTGATTCGAGACCGAGAAACGGATAAAAATTTAATGTTAGGCAAACCAAGCTATCGTTTTCCTAGTTTTAAAAACAAGTAAAACTGCATATAGGAATATTCCCTGAAACCACTAAACAATTTAAAATAGGGGCTGAATTGGGAGAATTATTTAATGTTGAGCAAGATTAAATTTGAATAGAAATGCAACACATTCTACTCCATTATTAAGTAGCGGGAGCGAAACAAAAGCTATTTTATTTTTTCGTTTTGTCCGTCCAAATATAATTTATACCTCTGGAACGACTCAACATATCTCAAAGCGGTTTTCGGATATAAGTTCCTTGATATCCGACCCAGTTCATGTTTATTTTATTTTCACCGGAAGTGACATCTACCTGGGTCAAAGGTCAACGTGCAAAATATTGTGCTATGAAAGCCTGAAAATAGTCTCTACAAAAGTTGTTATTCTTTCGATGGGGAACATTTGTAAAGGATACTCTCCTCGGTGGCTCTAATAACCCGCTGACCTCAAGATGACCTTTCAAGCTCAAAACCGAGTTTTGCATGAAACAAAAAGTTATGATGGTCCTGATGACCCTAGAGCCCCTATCACTCGAAAATGACCAATTGACCTCAAACTGACCCTTCAAGTTCAAACCAGTGCTTTGTATTAAACAAAAAGTTATGATGGTTTTGATGACTACAGAGTGTTCACCAGGAAAAGAGCCCTTAAATTACAAAAACCCTCTACACCCAAAGTTCGGTCTTTCAATCTAAATTATTTTAATATTTTTTGAATGCATAAAATATTGTGTCCAGCTTTCCTACTTCCGCTACTTGATTTTGGACGGTTTATTGGTAATAACTTTGAAACACACATTCTTGTGTGATTCTTCGAATGCTAAAAAATGATTAAACCTTAATAAAGCATAAAATTTTGAACACAATAGAACAAATGAATTCTCAAGTTAATGAAAGAATTCCAAAGAAAGTAGCCCCCTTCTACAAAATTTTATTTAACCTATTAAATGCTATTGAGGTTAATTTGTTCTAAAAAGCAATTAACTAACACGGCGGTTTGTAGTGTGGCCGATTGCTTTGAAACAAAGCTTCATTTGTGTTTGGGATCTGTTAAAATGATTACGTTAAAGTTACGGTTTATATTTGGATTATTTTTTTTCTCTCTTGTACAGGGCATGACAATCAGCAAATTTGGTGTCTGTGATTCAGAATGTCGTTTTTCAGATGAGGAATCTAAAAATGGCACGTGCACAGATATGATCACAAGTACACAGGTAAGTCGACTCAAAAAAAGTTCTTTGTATTATTACCAGGAGGATTGACTTTATCTTTTCATACCATGATGTAAAGTTAGCTTGTGCAACATTTATCACATTTTGGAATTGTGTTGCTTCATTTGTATAACCTACTTATTCCACAACAGATCCCTTGCTACAGAAACCTTTATGGCGCATCCTCTTCAACTGGAGAAGCAATTCTTTGCAATCTTGATTGTTTGTTACGCGAATCAGGAATTTTATGCTCATCTGAGTCCCACAAAATTCACTGTACTCTGAATGTACCAGACTTTAGAGAGTACAACTACTTTTTGGTTGGAGGAACAGGTAACACTAAATAAATCCAATTTTGTATAAGATTTTAAAGTGGATTTTAAAATTATGGCAGGACTTTTGTATCCTGTATTGAATGAATTCGGAATTGTGACGGGATGTGTTGGACATACATCTATATATTCGAGGGAACTAAAAAGACATCCATGCGGAGTTCACATTGGGTTAGACATATCAGGAAACATTTGTACGAAATGCGAAAAATTCTACCAGAATTCGTCAATGACTTGCCATCACTATGAACTTAGACCTTGCAACATGTTTTTGCCTAACTACAAAATTCTTGGGTATGTAAGCACGTCAATTAAAAAAAAGCATATTATTTTTGCACACAAGTGAAATTCATCTCGGAATCGCAACCAATTCATTTGGTAAATGGTTAATTCTACACTGGAAGTAATAAGCGCACTTGATCAGGAAAGAATTGAGTTGTTGATGTACAGGGTTAGGCGGAAGTAAGTAACGCTGTTTGAAGACCGATAATTAAAAAAGTTATCGGTCTATTTCTGTTTTCAAGGTCTTAAAATGACGAGAAGAGTCATGAAGGAGGTCCAGAATTTTCTGGTACCTTTGAGTTCTCCGTAACTAAGGTACTTCGATTTTTGAATTTTAAGGGAACCATTTTTAAATGGCTTCTCCGATAGGAATGACTTTTTGCAAAGATTCTCAATTGGTCCTTGGTTACCAAAATGTTGGAAAACATTTAGACATTTGCACAGTCCTAACATCCTGATTTACGAATTTGACAATTAGCTTTCCAAATAATTAAGTAATGGAATTTATATTTAGATATGTGTAGTTGGGACTCCAACTACGTATTCCTGGAACTGACCCCCAGTGGTTTACTTTGCCCATATGTGTTGTGACGTAAGTAGGGGTGACTATGAGGCAGACCCTGAAATTAACCCTTTATTTATCCTCCATTTGTGTTTTGATATGATAAACTAAATCGTAGTTAAATCGATTAAATATGGCAAGATTTGGATTCACTGCTTAAGAAAAAGCATTTTTAGTTAATAATAACGTTTCTAAAACCAACTATACTGAGGCTCAGGGAAGTTCGTTGTTCAACTCGGAAAAGTTGCTCTTTGTCGCAGATCAATCAAGCGAATCGTTACTAAATTCAAAGAAACGGGGAGCACTGCTGAGAAATTTTGTTCAGGACGGCCACGTACACAGAGTTGTTACCAAAATAGAGTTGTAAGTTAACTCTGCAGGTGATAAGTCTATTCAGTTGATAATCGATCGATTAATTAAGTTAGGTCGTTCTGGATGCATTGATTTGTTCCCCACTCAAGTTTAATCGACAATTAGCTCGAGAAACAGGCTTAGCTTAGTAAATCAGGATGTTAGGTCTGTGCAAGTGTCTAAATGTTTTCCAACATTTTGGTAACCAAGAACCAATTGAGCATCTTTGCAAAAAGTCATTCCTATGGGAGAAGCCATTTAAAAATGGGTCCCTTAAAATTCAAAAATCGAAGTACCTTAGTTACGGGGAACTCAAAGGTACCAGAAAATTCTTGACATCCTTCTTGACTCTTCCGGTGATTTTAAGACCTTGAAAACAGAAATAGACCGATAAATTTTTTAATTATCGGTCTTCAAACAGCGTTACCTACTTCCACCTCACCCTGTATATAATATTATTGTATTGAAACGTACGCTGCTTCTTATTTAAAACACGGAAATGCATAATTTAACCACTAGACGGTCATGAGTTGCTTAGTAGCTTAGAGCGCTTGTCTCTTTCAAATAGGAAGCCTGTGAACGTAGGTTCAAATCCATATCAGCCGCAAAAAATGATGTTTCAATTTCCTTGCAGAAATTGCGTTGCATTTGCGTAGGCCTGTATTTTCGTGATTAGGATGAACAGTAAGAGAATATGAAAATTTTCTGAAAATTTTTTGAATATCCTCGAGATCATTCTAAGACTACCATCATTTGCATATAGGTGTGCTAACTATCCCTACCTAAAAACAAATATCAAATAATGTTCATTCCGCATCAAGAATATAACTAATTTTCGCGATTATTTATTTGGCATAAGTCGTGACTCAACATAATTTATAAAGTAATAAATGTATAAATGTATTAGTGATTCCGTATGTATAAAGTCCAGCACAGAAATTTGATAACAATAAAATCTTCCGAACAAAAGTGGCTAGATTTGGTTGAAATTACTGTTTTCTTTAAAAATTTCAGACCGGTTCCGGAGACACAAGAATATGATTATTTACCCAAGTACAAGAAACTGCAGCTTAAAGTACTACCACCACAGGAACGTAAAGTAGTTTTAAAACCAAAAAAAGTGCAAAATTCTTTGCGAGATGAAGTCAGAAATACGAGCTGTCCGAACGGAGACATAGTAATAATCAGACCACGTATTTTAATTTCTGATGTTATCGTTGAAACTGCCGCATTCAAGTGCTATATGGGTAGAATGGCCAGTAGAATAATGCTTCTTGCAGAAACGGAAATAGTGGTAGATGAAGATATAATTCTTGGAGATGACAACGAAGGAATTCTGCAGAAACGATTTGCAAGGTTTATAATGGCAAGCAAAAAAATCACAGTGACGGGGAACAGGAAAATATTGTCATTCGGGGCAGATGGCGAATTTCAAGAGACTCGCCCTGACAAAGCCCAGGGATATAATTCTGGATCGTTATATCTTATTGGGTTATGCTGGAATATTCAGGGGTCTTTAGAGATCACTAGCAAAGGTGGCAACAGTCATTGCATCACAGATGTTCGATTTTCTCCCAGCAATGATACTACAGACCCTCAATTTGTAAAAGACCCAATGCTATTTTCTCACAAAATTACTTTCGATCAACGTTTAGATTTCATTTTAAAAATGTCCTTTGACTATATGGGTCATATTCTACCCGGAAAGTTGGGAAATTATCCAAATTTTGCTGCCAAGTTTCAAGTTTACAATTCGTTTGCAAGACATAAGTTATATCCAGGGAAAACCGGTTCAGTCAAATTATTTGGACCAAGTACGGCCATGCCCAAGGTTGAATTGGTGTTCGGAAAGTCGTTAAACTGCGACGCTATAAGTGTGGATAAAGTTGACATTCAGTTTCTTATTCCTGAATATGTGCAACGAGCATTTGGGTGGGAGATTGTTGAGACGGTAGGAGAGTTTGGATATGTGGAATACGATAGGTTGAAAAAAAATCTCAATACGCAACTTGAGTTTATTCCTTGGAATGACGACTTTACCAAGTTGAGAAATTGGTCTTATACTAAAAAGTTTGGCTGGAGCATCGAAGATGCAAACAACCTGATTGACCATGTTACTTCAATTTGGGAGGGAAATAGAAATTTACCTAAGGATACAACCAAGTCTCTTTCTGCAGAGTTGGATGACTTGATCAAAAATTCTCGTTTAGTCGATAAACATATTGCAATAAAGAGAGTTCAAGATATCCGACGCAAGCTAGAGAAGCTTGAAGATTCAAGTGACTTTTCCAAATGGGTTTATTCTCTGGCCAGAGCGCATCACATTAGAATCAAAAGGGATGCTAGGTTTGTAGTCAAGTTGGGCAGATTTATTCAACAAAAATTAGAAGTTGTGTCACAATTACATACTCAGGAAGCACGCCAAATGAGGTTACAAGAAGTGGCTAAAGAATACGAAGAATTTAACGACGCAAAAATATCGGAAGCGAGAAATTTATTGGAAAAGGAAGTAAAAATTGCAATTGACCAAATTAAGCGGGACTTTTGTGAAAGGGTAGAGGGCCAAACTGTTGAAGTGAATAAATACTTTAAAGACAAAACTTTAATAATTAACGTTGTGGAAAACGGTATAAGGGTTATAGTTGCAGCTGGTACTGGACAAATAACATGCGGAGCGGACTCTTTTTCTATTATTGCACTTAGTGGAGCTGCACTACTAGGAAAGGCAGTTTCTTCGAACGCTAACAATCGGGCCCAAATTAGGAAAGGAAACGTACAGGAATTCACTGAAAAAATGGACGAAAGGGTGAAGAATGGAATTAACACCATTACTTCCTGGTTCGATCGAAGGAAAGTCAGACTTATTGAAGCCGTAACAGAATTTGTTGAAGGTATGCCGCTCGACCAGGAACTAAATTATCTAAGAAACTACCTGGATGTGGAATTGCAAAAATTTAACTCTCCAAGGTCAAAAAAGCATGAAATCAACTTATTCATGGAAATCGAACGTGGTATCAGAAGAGAAATGGACAATTTCAAGCATAATTTGTCCCTCGCGACAAGTTCGGAAGATGATTCAGTATTTCTGTCTTCTCGCCTTTATTTCCAGTTTGCTGTATGGGGCGTTCAAGCAGCTACCAAATTGGTAGAGAAGATTTCTGATGCGGGCCAACAAGCTTACGATACTTTATCTTCACAATCGTCCGAAACAAGTCAGCAAGTGGAGAATGCTCTTGAGGCAATGCGACAAATTGCTGAATACTCTGCGTTTTTTGCTGAAATAGAAAGAATTGCAGAAATTAACAAAAGAATCTATACCACAATTGTACCAATGGCCCTCGATCTTTTGGAGATCTTTTGACTACAACACGTTGGAGGTGAATCAGACGACTATTGCAAAGCTTGACGTAAAAACATGGAAAATAGCGACCCGGATTCAAGACATCAGACATGAACTGTACAAGGGATTCACTGAATTTGGACTTGACCTTGACTACATACTGGAAAAGTTTGAACATTTACTGGACTTAATTGGAGGTGTCTACGAGCGAATCAATGATATAGAAGACCAGAAACGTCTTGCAAAATTTATTCAGGATATTAATGAAGCCAGTACCTTTGAACCATCAATGTCACCCGAATTCCAGAACCTTAATACCGCCCTACTTCAATCAATAATTTTTTTTGAGGTAACTAGCGTCAAAAACGCTTTCAATCAATGGGCGTTTCCCTTTGCAAGCATTTTTAGCAACCGTTTGCCCGAAGACTTCTCTGTAAATGAGAACTATGAAAATACAACTGAGTTGCTACGGGAGGCTACAAATATGCTCACTCAAATCAATAATACTTTTGCAGAATACGAAAACACAGTAAACGACGAAGTCGATACATTTATTCAAATTGAACGGTTTGAGCGCAATGACAAGGTTGGGACACTTCCGTTTTTCACCTGGAAATACAAAGATCACAAAAGCTCAATTATTAATTTTCTGCAAGGAGAAACTGTTTCCTTCATTTTCGACATTCACCGTTTCAAAATTGATCAACCAGGATTCAAAGAGGCGATTAAATTTAATTCTATTGGGCTAAACTTGAGGAACACGGAATATTCTGAAAATCAAGAGCAACTGAATGAGTTACTGAGGGGTTACAAAATTGTTATGACTCATCTAGGCGACTCCTATTACATGTTCCAAAGAAAAATTTACATGTCAAGTAGCTCGTCTATTACATTTGTTCGTAGCTATGATCCGGAATTCTCATCACAAAATTTTGCGGCAATAAAAGTGAGCGAAGCAGATCCAGTTCTTAGTCCGTACGCCAACTGGCAACTTTCTTTGCAGAGGAGGGACGGATTTCCTGTTGAGATGGAGCTGCTTGAGGCTGGAATTGGGTCGGATATTGAGCTCATTGGAAATGGAACCTTTCTGGGAGAGGTTCATGGAGAAAGATACGAAGATCCGTTTGTTGACAATTTTTATGATGTTAGTAAGATCTGTTCTAATGAGTAATAACAGCATTTTAATATTGTAACAACATTATTTTAACTTTTTCAGCCAGTTGACAGTGTTATAACTCAATTGTCTTCTTGCGACGACAGTAAGTTCCAATTACAACAATATTGTCGTTGATGTATTATTGACGTTGAAAAATGTCGTTAATGTTGTGAGAATATTGACATTATAATCACTACTAGTTAAACCACCCTTCCTAATAATGACGGAGATTAGGAGACAGGATAATTTAATTTTAAGATTTAAATTAAGTCCAACTCTAGCGTTTATCAGTGTGGAGGTAATTGTTTGTATAACCAAGAAGAGAAAGGTTCTTGAGGGTTGAACATGCGTATTCCCGACCACTCATCTATAAGCGTAGCAAAAATTCTCTTTATGTAAACTCCAATCCCCTTCACTACCCGAGATTTTGTCACATACGCTTCGGGTTTTATTTATTAGGCATTGTTGCTTTGCAGGGATAATTGACAATATGGCATCTATCCAATTACCCGAAGTAAACTATCACAACTTAGAGATAAAACAGATTCGCGAAACTGGAATCTATTACTCGACTTACTTAGTAAGATTAAATTCAATTAATTTGAATAAACAAATGCAAAATCTAACTATAAACTTTTTTTAATTAAACAGGTCGGGTATAACAATTGGTATAGTTTTTGCCAATCGTTTTCAATGACACCGGCCGTCCTCAGCTCTGAGGATATGGATAGTTTGAAACCTGAATGTCAGACAGGGCTCCCAGGACGTAAGTAAACTTTTTCACAAATCTTATTTGAATAGAATTATTAAATATAGTAGATATTAGATTATCTGTATTATAGATAAAATTTAATTTTTAACGGCAACAATCAACTTAATACTAATAAGTTAATACGGCCTAGGAATTCGTAGTAAGAAATGCTCATGCTTATAAGTTAACGAAATATTCTATCATGAGTGGGAGTGGGGTGATAATGCAATATTTCGGTGACCTTTGCTCACAAGTCTACGTTGACCACATGTGCTTGTGCACTGACAAATCGCTCATTCCCATCAGAAAAGTGCTTCCTTTCCTTCAATGGGATTTAAGATTTGGTTTTTTGACTGTACTTGGTAACTTTCTCAGGAAAAGGAGTCTCCTTGATTACTTTTAATATAATTGTAAACTTTATTAACAAAATTAAAAATTTTGTCGTAAAAGTAAGACGTTCTTTCACACTCCATTATCAATTTGAGTCGTGTGTTAGATAACTTAAATCCTGCTTGAAAGAGTTATTTCTGTTAGCAATTCCTTATTTATACTATGAAATAATTTGTCAATCCGGATTATCTGTCTGACATCGATTCCTGAAAGACAGCTGGAGCTACAGAAGCCATATTTTACAGATAAATGGGATATGCGTCAGAAGTGGTTTAGCTTCGCCGAAAATTTACTTCCACTTCATTGAAGGTTATAGGTCAAATATCAAAATAGCCCGAATTTAACGTATTTTACCTAATCCCGCAAAAACCGGTGGGGCTAGAGGACTATATTTTGTACAGAGATGAGGTTTGTAAATAAGGCGATTCAGGACCAAACTCCGGGTAAAATAAACATACGGTTTTCAGGGTCAAAGGTCAAATTTCAAAGTACTGAAAAGAGTATTTGTTTTATCCTGCAAAAACCACTTTGACTACGGCCGTATTTAGTATATAAATGAGGTTTGCAAAAAAGGTTTAGATAGGGATAGGCACGTTTTGTTTCCGGAAACGAAAAGCATGCTGTTGCCTATTTGTTTGCGTTTTCAAATTTTGTGGAAACGAAACAAAAATCCGTTTTTATTTTGTTTGTTTCTAATTTGACCGGAAACGGTAAGGATCTTTTTATTAAATAAGGCGGGAAACTTATTTAAAGCGTATTTTGCTACAGTTATGATATCAAATACTGCATTTATTTATTTACAAGTTAACGTGCCCCTCCTAAAACTGGAGTACCATTAAAACTCAATTTTCAATAGTCAAATTTTCACTAATTTTAATTAATTTTTCCAATTTAAGTTTTTATAGTCAGGAACGCCAAGATCGCCAGCAAGTTAGGGACATCCCTGAACACGACTTATCTCATCACCTCCCTCCCCTCCCTCTTGCATGTTTTTTTACCACATACGTTGTTGTGCCTGACCACGACTCATGCCATATTGGCTTTCATTATATAGTATAATATTTATTAATTTTGTTAAAAATCTCTAAACGTGTACTTCATACATTTCTAAAGCTAATTTTGTACTTCATACATTTCTAAAGCTAATTTCTGACAGAAGAAACCGGAATGCGCTTTTTAGTGCAATTATTCTGATAAGTAAATGTGATTAAGTAAACGTTTTGAAAAGGAGTTGTGCATCCAGATTTACTTTATTATAGGTTTTTGATTTATTATTAATTTTTAATTCAGAATCATTACGTTGATATCTTTTAACGATTACTGTATAATATGCACAAAAATTTAAATCCATGTGCAGCTGACACTCCTGGAATCGTTTCCAAGGATCCATAGGTTTAGACCTAAGTTAAGAGTAAAATTTATTTCTGTTTTTCTTTAGCTCAAATGTCCCAATGGCCAAATTGTAACGTGTATTATCCAATACCGCAAAGACCGCTAGGGCTAGAGGCGCCCTGTTTTGTAAATAAATGAGATAGTAAATGGGATGTAATTAGGCTTGCTCTCCCAGAGGAAATAACTTCCGGATTTCCCAGGGTCAAACGTCAAATCTCGCAAAGTTCAATTTTATCATTTCAACCTAGATATTTTTAGCAAATTTAGCGCTATAAGCTCTACATTTTAAGAAAAGCTTGGTATCTTAGGAGGCTAGGAGCCCAACGCTGGGCCGCAAAAATCATAGTCACGCTTGCCCAGTCATGCTCAAAGGCCAATGTCACGATGTGCCAAATTGTAAATGTACGCTTCCATACCATAAGGGCCAAAATAATAAGGGCCAAACAATAAGGGCCAAATAATAAGGGCCAGGAATGCAAGGAATAGTATTTTTAGAATTGTTTTAGGCTAAATATATATTTAATAGGAACCAAGGAAACTACGTATCCATCATACATCGGAGACTTTGGCATTTAAAGTTTGGAAAAAAAATAGTTGGATATGGTTTTTGGCACACTATTTTGCTATAATTATTCTCATCAGTATAATTTAAGTATCTCAAGGTTCTGGAGTTAGCCATTTATTATGAAATTTTTTGAAAAATATTAATATTATTGAAAAATGTAATTTACGACTGATATCGATGCCTGCAAAATCCGCTGTAGGTAGCTTTTTTTTTATGGAGATAGAGAGAGAGCTCACTTTTCAGTAAGAGCTTTCTGAAATTACTGAAACCAGTGCTTTCTGTAGAAAAGGCAATTATCAACGTTATAAATAGCTTAACGAGTTCTATCGGCCCCTACGCATATCGTTGGAGCTACCATAATTTGCACATGAATAATGTAGGAAACCTGTGGGTTTCAAGATTTCTGAAGTTGTCGTCCATAGAGACTTCAGGATTATCGTTATTTGGCAAATGGGTTTTTCATGGAATCGTCTATCCGAACGAACCCGATTAAGCACGAGAACTGTTAGACTGACTTATTTCTTTGTTTTCAATGCCGAATTGTTTTTGGCCAGATTTTAACGCCGTATCGAGGTTGACAAGCGGTGAACCCTACGCCTTAAAGAATACAGAATTACCAAAAAATGGAAAAGTAGAAAAAATAAATAGAATAAACTCCTAATTTTACTTGAAAAACATGACGAAACACTTTCTGTGAGGCTCCTCGGTGTTCTGTAAAAGAGATTTAAGGGTAATAAATACTCAAAATTTTATTTCAACTTTTTCATGAAATTAAATGAAACTATCGAATTATAAAAAATAGAAGCTCAGTTAGTGGTCTGAATGAGTGTTATTTAGTTTTAATTTTCAAACTTTAATTCTAGAATATTAATCTTTTATTATGTTTCTGGTTTCTTATTGTTTGTATAATGCAAATAACTGCGCATTAGGACCATTTCTTAGAATTAACGTAAGATATTTTAATTTCCTGGTTTGATTTTGTTTTACAGGTTTTATAGCCTACAAGTCATTTTGGGCGATGAGGGAGTTTATTTCTCTTCCACGGGATGCATGCTCAACATTTGAAACGTATGATAAAGAAAGATGTGCCGTGGTTTGGAGATATATGCAAGAGTGCAACACACGTCGTCCATTTTTTTGCAAAAAAAATGATTAAACTGAACGGTAAGCAAGCGTACGGATTCCGTAAACAGATTGTGGAGGTCGAGGTTCCCCTAGCCTAATTAATATTTAGAAATAAAAAACAAATTAAAATTGATACATCAAATAAATACCATTGTTATTGAAGTATTCATATGTTCTTTGGAAATAAACAAGGGTAGCAAAAACTATTGAACATCAGAAAATCACTTTTTGAAAAACATTTTGTGATACTTTTAAGCGTAATTAAATAGTTTCGCTTAAGGAGGTATTCTATTGAAACATTTAAACAACTAATTAAATAGTCGAATTCATTGGTAACCAATTGAACAGAAACTTTTCCGTATGCCTCTATTTCGCGACTTTTTGTTGACCCGGGTGATATCGGTGATTAAAAAAAACGCGGTAAATTGTAATAACTTAAAAAGGAACACAAAGATTCGTAAAAATTTACTTGCTAAATTATAACTCAACTGTCAAAGGTCTCGACGACGTTTCAAAGCCAAGTAGACCTTCAGAGATCAAATCAACGTTGAAAGGTTAAAGGTCATTCCAACGAAGAGCGTAAGGAGACATAATTTTTTGTTTTGTACAAAAGTAAGTTTTGAACATAAAGGGTCATTTTGACGTCAGGGGTCAATGGGATGCTATATAGAAAACTGTCACGTACAAGTATGGGTCATTTTTTATGCTTTCATAGAACTATTTCTTCAACGTTGACCTTTCACCTCATACGTGGGTCATACAAAAATAAACTTGAATTTGTGGAGACATCATGAGAACACTTATTTGAAAACAGATTATTGTCACGGTCACGACGTCGATGACTTTGAGGACGCCATGCCCGCGACGCCGATAGGTTAATTAGTCACATTTTATCGCAGACGTGTGTCTGCGTTAGTTAGTCGTTATCATTTGTCCTTAGTTTAGAGTTCATGAGTTTGTCCTTGGGTGTACATCTATAAAAATGTGTGCAAGTCGTTTAGTCGAGCCTCCCTCCCGTTGGTCCCATTTGGCTCTCTGCCGTCAGTCCACATTTGGCCTTTGTCCAGTCCACACGTCAACAGTAGCCGTAGTCGTCGTAGCCCCAACGTGACCTCTTGACCTTGTCACCCTATTGTCGCCAATAAAGTCAGTAGTCGTCATTTTATTTGTTGTCGAGTCCATCGTCGCAGTTCATTGACCTTGCCAAGCAAGTGACGCGCCCCACCTCTACCGTTGAGCTCATCCACCCTCCGTCGAACCGCCACGTCGCAAAGTTTCCCTCGGGTGCAGCGTTACAATATGTTGTGTGGTTGCTGAAATATTCATAAAACTCGGACTGACTTGCGGCCAGCCAGCGCGCCAAAGTAGGTACGCCATATGATAACTAATTAGAATCATTCATAAATCATTGGAGCCCTACAAGAATGAGTTGTATTTCATGTGCATAAATGTGTGTACTAGGCTAGGACGGCTAGGACTACCTATTTCTGACAAATTATAACTTTTTTCCAGAAATATTCCTACTAGTTTGTCTGTACTTAACCTAAAATCCTGATTTAGGTTTTAGAAAATGGTTAGTTTAGTTCTTTTGAAAGTGACGAGTGAAAACGTCTGCAAAAAACGGAAAACAAATTTTAGACGCCTGTTTTTATTAACTTAGAAAAATCGGTAGACCTGTAGCGAATCAAAATCTTGTGCCTTAATTATCCCATAATCCCAAAAAACAAACAAACGATAATTTTCCCGATACAATTTAATTTTCCAAATAATTAAACTCGGAATCGAAGAAAATGTGATCTCTAGAAAGATTACTCTTAAATTCGATAGTCGAATCCCAGTTCATTGGTAGAATTTCGTTTTAAGGGCAGAGGGATGTAACCCCCGGGGGTTGACGACGAGTACTCCCTAACCATTTTGAGGCAACAACATTCGACTTCCCTACCCAATATTTCATTTTGCCGGTACCTCGCCTGGAAAATGGTCTGTCACTAAAATATGACCAAAAATATCAGGTGTATTGTAAAATTTGTACCAAAATGCAATATTAAATTTTACTTCTAGGCAGTCTGGGTAAGTCAAGAGTACAATGTTAGACGGTGGTTTGGCGCAACAATATTTTTTAGTTTAAAAAAAGGGCAGGCACCACCTTCATTCAAGTCTAACCCCTTCCCCTCCGCGCTACATTGGTTAAGTAATACTTACTCGTTTTTAACAATTTAATAAACTCGTCTATCGTTTATGGGGTTAGGGTTTTGGGCTGGGAGAGGGGGATGGAGATGGGTTCCAAAAACGGGGTCCGGGTGTAGTCGCCGTCACCCCCCCCCCCACTGGCTAACTCCTCTCATAATCCCTCTGGATTATTTTCTCTACAACCCGATGATGCTGGATGAGCTAGTGTCCAAACTTCCAGTGTCAATGAAGATGATGTGGGCGAGTCTCGCTGATGAAGAAGATCTGTCTTGCTCGCTTCTGGGCTTCGACACTTGGTTGAGTAAGAAAGTGAAAACGGCCTGCAAGTTAGAACCACCAAAGTTGAAGGAAGAGAAATCTACCGGGAAGCCGAAGTGTGCCGTGCTTCTCACTGAAGCCATACATAACGTCAAGTCTGAAGATGCACAGGACCAGAGAGTGCTCAATTGTCAGTTTTGCAGAGCAGATGGTCACAGGATCAGCAAATGTAACGAGTTCAAGATGGCTGATCTTGAGACTCGAGAGAAGACCGTAATGGAGAGGAAGTTATGCTTTGGATGCCTTAACTTTGGTCATCGCACAAAGGACTGCCGCGGCAGGAAGCAGTGCAGTGTTGGCGATTGTAAATATTACCATCACCCACTCCTTCACAAAAAAGAGAAAGGCATTGTGACTGAAGAGCCCCCTCTCGAGCCGATTCTAGGACACGTTCAGCATCAGCTTCACATCTCCAACCAGGTCACATTTCAGATTCTTCCTGTCATTCTTCGAGGTCCCAAGGGTGATGAAGTATACACTCATGCTCTACTGGATCCTGGCTCAGCCTACACGCTTTTGGATGAGGATCTCGCAACACAGCTTGAGTTGTCAGGTGAACAAAGACCTCTTGGCTTTTCTACAATTGCCGATGGACAGGGTACGTCAGTGCCCTCTTGTTCTGTTTCCATGTCCATCATCAATCCAAACACGGAGGAAGAGTTCAAGGTTAGAGATGTCCGCACGTTCCCTTCTCTCAAGCTACATGGAGGATCGGTGACGCACGCACAGTTGAGTAAATGGAAGCATTTGGAAGGATTACCGCTTCCTCTGTATAACAACGTGCGTCCAAAAATGCTGATCGGATTACCACACCACGAGCTCATCATTCCAACTCAGGTTGTCAATGGAAGGAAGAATGGTCCAGCAGCCGGAAGAACGCGCCTAGGTTGGATGGTCTATGGAAAGCTTGCCATACCTATGGAGTGTGAGGTGATTTCGAATCCTTTTGCTCAAAAAGCAAAAGATGATGCAAAGCTTCATGGAATGGTCGGAGCTCTTCTCTCACACATGTACAAGCCGAAACCGATTGCGGAACGAGTTCGCCAAACTCAACTTGTTCAGGACGTCTCAGATGTCATTCCTTCCGCAGATCGACTTTTCGGCTCAGTTAAGGCAGACACTATCCAACCAGCTGGAAGCGTCCCAGATACCACCGTTTCAATGGATTGCTGCTCAACTTTGGACAAGGTCTACACGACTCAACATGCTCAGGACAAATCGGATGTCATTCAAAATATGGACGATGCCAAATCCCCGTACGTATCGGACAAGGTGAAGTCGCTTCAACAGAGGGTCGAGCTTCTTAAAAGTATGATGAAGCAGAGAGAAGCAATGGACCTTGGTGATCTCCGTAGACTGCTTCCCATCGACTTTGGATCATACTCCACAGAACCGGCCAAGCATCCAGGGAAAAATTAGTTACGTGCATCGCTTGTATTTGTACGAACGTGGGTGTTCGTACGCGGGGGAGTGTATTGACGATGCACGCCTAAATTAAAGGTTTTTGTAAAATTGTTGTTTAACTTTAGTTCACCCTCCCTAGCTTTAGGTCTGTCTAACTAGTACAGTCGATTAAGTATCTTCCGTTCCAATTGGTATAGTATTTACTGATTAATTATAAGGAGTTTGGTTAAAATAGTTACTTCAACTAGGGTAAATTATGTTTGTGTATTCTTTGTTCACTGTAATTTAGTTATTGAATTGGTTAGACCACTAAGGCATCAAAAGTGCTTCATAGGGAAAGTGCTTATTAGATAAGTGCTTAATAGGAAAGTGCTTCATAGAAAGGTGCTTAATAGAAAAGTGCTTAATAATAAAGTGCTTAATAGGAAAGTTACTTGTTAGGAAGTTACTTAATATAAAGCTACTTGTTAGGAAAATACTTGTTAGAAATAACATGATATCCGTACCGTGTT
>VYYI01000426.1:0-32000 GCA_021029175.1 Bilobella aurantiaca | reverse complement strand
TAATTTAAAGTAAACATGCTCAAAACAGAATGAAAATTTATCGTGGTTAATTTTGCAAGGTGTAAGTGTTCACTAAATTTTAGAATGAATAATATTATTTCTCGTTTTTATAGCGTATTTCTTCTATTAGGCTCTTAAAGGCGTAGAAATTGCACAAAAGTTTCAACTCAAAACTTGCAGTTGCTGAATTAAAAAGGTAGAAAAACATAAATTTTCTCAAAAACGTTGCAAAATTTGGCAGGCAAGCTTGTCTCAGGATGAAAGTCACAGGATGGTGGTTTTATAAATTTCTTTAATTTAATTTTTGTCGTGAAACTATTCAATTAAACTTTTAATTTTATAATTAAACGAATTCTTCGAAAGCATTCGCTTATATAGCTTTTGTAAATAATAAAAGTTTTTTAGGCTGTCCGGATTAGCATGCACGTTACACGTACGCGGGAATATCAGCCTTAACCATTCGAAACTAAAGAGACACACTGTCAGATACTATCAGAAATATGTTGGTAGTTGTTCATGCTCATCACAGGTATGTTTTTGCACGCGTGTTTTAATCTTAAGAGTTTTAGAAAACATTATCGTCTCATTTTACTTGCTCTTATTAGAATATACGTAGTTTCTAGAATCTATATGACGGAAAAGTAAATCTTACACTTATGAAGGCAAAAATCTGAAAAGCCTCTTGATATAACTGTACTTAATGCTATACTGTATAAGCAGATTTTCTTGATATCACTGTACTTAATGCTATACTGTATAAACAGATTTTCTTGATATCACTTACTTATGTGCAAGAGTATGTGTTATATTCGGTTTATACTGGAAAAAAAATTAACAAGTTAATAATGAATTAATGATTGAATTTAAATAAAGACAATTTTGGCAGAAAGCCTGTAAAGCAAAATATAAGTAGCGAAATGAACATTGTAAATATCAGATGAAAATTCACATTTTGTTTTATAAGCAATGTACACAATTTGTGTTCAAGTAATTGCGAATAGATTGGTTTGAGCTCTAAACAAGTTAGAAATGTTTAGTGTAATAAAAAGAAGAGTGTTTATCCATTGGTTGATCAAGGTTCTGCATATTGTTGGTGATTTTGAGGTAGTAATTTAAAGTTGTTTATGCAAGTTGCCCTTGGTCATTCTGGTTGAATATATTTACTACATCGGTCACCTTACCTTGGAAAATAATTCCTATTCAGGGACTTGACTGTCCAAGTTTCCAAATTGTGAAAGCATCGATTTTAAGTTGCTTGTAACAATTGTGCTGGCAATATGAGGCTTGCTAGTTTTGTTCTTGTACTTTGTGTTTACAAATGTACAGGCGCAAATTTATCTGAGACACAACAAAAGGCTTTAAACGAGGTAGTAGTTGTATATTCAAACTATAACGAATGAATAATTGTTTAATTCCGTACCAATAATTAATGTTCAATAGCTTCGTTCACAAGTGGAAAAGGAACTCTACCTTCGCTACATGAGAACAGATGCATTTCTGTTAAGGTGGTTGGAAGGTAAACTGCTTTAAGTTTTGCTATTCTTCCAACATAAAATTGTTTGATTCTATTCTAGACCGTGATTTTAATATCCAAGATGCCAAAGCCAAATTGCTTAAGGTAATAAATAATCTAATTAGAACGATATAAATCTATTGTTCAACAGAGTTGAGTTTTTTTTATCATCTATATTTTTATTTTTTATTTAACTGTAATCTTAACTAAAACGTATTAAACTGATTAGTTATTAGAATGAAAATATATGATTTACTATTGTGGTTTCATTTTGAGCTTACTGAGAAATATTCTAACTATAATTTATAATATATGATCTCATATGCATGAAAAAAACTTTTTATTTACATACGCAAATCAATTTCTCAACCTCCAAACAAATTTGCAGATGACTCTGTGGAAGCCATTTAACTCAAATTTTATAACGATTTTATACCCAAGAAGAAACCCAAGAAACCGACGTTTGGTTCGATTATATTTCACAAAATGCTGGAATATCACGAAACTGTCTATCGGAAACGGCATACTTACAGTTTATTTGGTTCTCAATACAAATAACATAAGTTGAAAAATTTTATTTAACAATCTGAGTGCATTAAATTGTCGACCTAGAATGGAGTTGAGGTTCAAAGTAACTTCGCCATTACTTCTGTTGCTCTAGATTCGCCAGAATTGTTCAATATTTAGAAAAATTCAAATACAATTATAAGCAAGACATATTAGTTTTTGCCACTTTTATGCTTACAAAATTTGCCTATGGCCTGGTAAGTATTCTGGTAGTTAGTGGGGGAGGGTGGTATCGGAGTTTACTGGGAAGTTCCGAGGTCTGAAGCTAATGGATTTTCTGCTGGGCAGTGAACGTGGGGTTGACCGCCGAGGAGCTTTTTGCTTAGGCTGAGGCTGAGTACCACCTTACGCATACCCACCCATGTTCAGCCTTCACGACCGCAACTTTCCACGCCTCCACTCACCACTACTACACCACCACTTTTTTACTGTGTTCATGTCGGGATTCGTTCCCGGCACTTACCCAAGCAGTCTTCTAACCCCCGGATTACGGGCCGTGGGCATTACTTTCTACTATTAATTTTTTTGAGTTTGTATCCTTTGTTTTCGACAAACATTTTATTGTGCCTACTTGCTGAGGGTAAAATTTGCCATGAATCCGGATTTTAAATTTCCTCGAATTTTACAAACTTTTTACAATTTTTTGATATAAAATATACCACAAAATTTCCGGACAATGCAGTAAACTCATTAGTAGTTCAATATATATTGTCAGGCAAACCTACCTTAAATTAAATTAAATCTTAAGTGTTAAAACAACATAATCATGGAATAATAATTATTGGTTTAAATAGCTTAATTAGTTTATGGCAGTAGTTAGTTTAAACTTAATACTGACTTAATAATGCTTAATAATAAGTGAACAGTAAAATTAGAAATATGTTCCAGGCAATCAAATGGCGGAAAGAAAATAAGGTGGACAATATTTTGTCAGAAGTTCATCCCTTCGTAGAAGGATACATCAAATATGACATCTCCTCAAAAGACGCTCTTGGGAATCCAGGCAAGCCTTGACAATAATAAAACTTTAATAAACATTGTTATGACAGCTTCAAACTACTTATAACTTTATCGTTTCATAGTGGTAACAATCGACTTTGTAAATTGGGATGTTCGGCGAATAGCGCTTGCCGGCAAACTTCAAACTCTCAATAGGCATCTCATCAAAATGATGGAAACTGCCGTCACAAAATCAGCAGATATACAGAAAGAAAAGCCTGAGGCCAACCAATGGATATTGTTTGGGAATTTCCTAGGATTCACCTTAAGAAAACAGGGATGCTTGCCTTGTAAGCCAGTGGATTTAAAAATGAAATAGACTAAACGTCTTAAGCATGTTGTATTTTTATTCCAGGTATACCATTTTATTTGGAATATATTGGATATTATGAAAATTATTTTACTGGCTCTACGCGATATATAATTCTTATTAATGGTAAGCACAAATGTAAATACAGCAGTCTAGTTGCCATTTATTTTACTCTGAATTAACACATAATTATATTAAATTTCCTACACAGTACCGCGGAGTTTCGACACCATTGCAGGACTAGGTAAGGATTATAACCAGTATGAACATTATAAATTATGAAACAAAATGCATGCAATTTTGTATATAAATTTTAATAGTTCGAAACGTCATGTCTCCTGGAACTCGTAGAGCCTTCAAAATTTACACTACTAACAGAGCTGATTGGGATTTTTTGGACAACATAATTCCGAGAACCGAACTTCCACTACGTCACGGTGGAACACGTAAAAAGCAATAAAATAAACATTTTACACTGAAATAGTTAAAACATAAAATTAAAAATTAAATTTAATTTAATTTAAATTCCTGGAATAATAAAGGCACTAATATTTCATGTATTTCTACACACAACTGATTTTGATTAGAAGCATTAATTGAATAGACACGTGATTTGGATTGTTGAAACGGTCGCAAGGACAACAACCTCATGCGACGCTAAGCCTCTGCATGACAACCAGAGGCAATTAGATGAACATCAAAGTTAGCTTTCAAACTCTCATGGTCTAGGAAACATCTTGACTACTTATTTATGCAATTTAATTACATAGAAGCATACAACTCACTGTCAAGGCATTCACCCGAAGGAAAACGTTAAGGATTCTGACGTTTAAACAAATCTCAGGCTTCCTTAAAAGGATATCGAAAAGTTTTGCAAAAACTTTAATTTTTTAATTATTCATTCTTAGAACTTTGTTTTTTTTTTAAGAAAAAATCTCATAGATTTTTAATATTTCAAAATTAGTATACACATATATAATGCATTTTAAGATAAAGAAATTAATTAATAAAATGTATCGTTAATAAAAAGCCGTGGGAATGTAATCATTTTAGAAAAATCTCCAAATTTTACGACGCTGGCGAAATAATATAGTTTGCTTGATTGTAAAATATGATAGTAAAATATCTTCTTTTTAGCCTTTAACATGTATTTTAGTCATTGCTTTTGAAAAAAAGAATAAAAAAAAAGACATGGTTAAGGAAAGTGAGATATCTATGTGCAGAAGCGCAGAAGTGACATAATGAGGCAGACAGGCAAACAAATTTTTAATTATGGAGGAAAACTTTTGGCATACGCAGGTAATAAATTCTGGATTTAATGTTACTACAAACCGGTTGACCATGACTGTTGTTCTGGTTAAATTTTGGCCTCGCGTGCTCCCGTAACATCAATCACACTTCTGCACTTTTCAAGCAAACAAGATCAAATAGATTTATTTTTCGTTCACCATGATCATTGAAAAATTATTGTTAACCATTTGTTTCGCCTATGAAGTATCAAGCAAGCTAAGTACTTCAGAGGCAAAAGCAGTTCAAGAGGTAATGTATTCAAAATACATTTCATAAAATAACAGTCCATAATTGTTGTCTAAGTTAAAAGTATTAACCTTATTCACCAGCTCCGACTCGTCGTTGAACGAGATTTATATCTACCGTATATGAAAAGTGATGCATTTCTGATGAGATTCTTAGAAGGTAAGTTTATTTATGAAACTTTTAATTGCCTATATTTTACAAAACAAAATATTTGTGTTGTAGACCGTTCATTTAATGTGAAAGATGCTGCGGCCAAAATACTCAAGGTAAGCACAATTGTGCAAATTTATTAAAAATGTGTTAAAAATGTTGAAAACATAAGTTTAACAAGATAAAAAATTATAGATGGTTCAATGGAGAAAGGATAACAAAATTGATGGAATTTTGGAAGAGGAAAATCCGCTATTAAAGGAAGGCATCAAATATGAAATTACAACGAATGATATGTTAGGAAATCCAGGTGAGATTCAAAAACTTGTTTTTCTGTTTTCATATTGTGATGCAGTAAATTATTTACTTATATGAACAATAAGCACAGCTTGAAATGAGATTTAAGTGATTCTTTGTCTTTAGTTATAACGGTTGACTTTGAATCGTGGGATGTTCGAAGGGTTATTTTGGCTGGAAAACTCAATTTGCAACATCGCAATATGATAAGAATTTTAGAATTAGGTGTAAACAAGTCAGCAGAAATTGAAAAGACAAAACCAAATGCCAATCAATGGCTACTGTTTGCGAATATACAAGGATTCTCGCTAAGAAAGCAAGGTTGCTTGGCCTGTAAGAAAAAAACATAATAACAAGTACAAGTTTAAACTTAAGCATGAAATTAACGTACATTTCATCGCAGGCATACCAATGTTTCTCCAATTTACAATCAACTACGAAAATAACTACACAGGGTCTCTTCGTTACTGCATAGTTTATAAATGGTAAGTGAACAAATGATTATACCAGTAAACCAAATTTAACAGTCTCAATCTGATCTGGGTTTGCTTTAAAATTAAATTAAATAATTGATGAAATATTTCCAATAAAATTTCAGCGCCGCGAAGTTTTGAAGCAATAGCAGATTTAGGTAAGAGTTGCTATTTAGAATTAGGTATCACAATTGTAAAATTTGTTGTTAATTATATTCAATTGGAACTTGGAATTATAGTCAGGAATTTAATGTCCCCGGGAAGTAAAAAAGCATTTAAAATCTACAATTCAAATAAACTTGACTGGGATTTCTTGGGTACAACTATTGCACGTGACAAGCTTCCAAAAGCGTATGGTGGTACTCGGAAGACCAAATAGAAAACAAGAAATCAAGAAAACAGTTAATAAATTAAACTAAATTAATTTGCGTAGATTATTCAATAGCAGACTTCAACTTTTGAAACTATTTACTATTTACTATATGTTAAATATAGTTTTTATATAATATTATATTATAATGTATATCTACTATTAAATAAAGACGGACGCGTGTATAAATGAAGCGGGGTAGTGAGGGGGAGAGATTGCAGTACATATGTAGAAAATTTTTGCTCAACACAAGCGAGTAGACGGGACTACGCTTGTGCACCTCTCAAGGGCTTCTCCAGTCCTATAGGACGGGGTCTATACTAGTTGTAAATAAGTATAAATAATTAATATTTATATGTGACATCGGCAGCAATCAGACAAGTCTTTGATTGAATTTGTTCTTCTGAGAAGGAAGCGTTGATATAAGTTAGTGAGGTGTTCGTAAACATACTTTAGGCCCATTGGCTGTAAAGGCAGCAAAATAATCAGCAATGTAAAGTGCTAGAAATAAGGAAATAAAGTGAGATGCGGATATGATCAGCGTATAGTGGTGTTGATTTTGAGGTACATAAGTGACTTTTAATTAGTGGCGCAATTTCTTCCTAACAACATATTAGTAGTTCTTTTAACGATGTATTTATATAGATTTTCTGTATAATCTGTAAATTACCTTGGTTTTAAGGTTATAAAATCCACAGTCATTTGCTAGGAACAAGTAGTTTGGAAGTAGTTTGTAATAATAAAATGGGATAAAAGAAATTTGTATCGTCTTATAATTAATCATATTGTAAAGCAGAATATACAAATGTTGCGAAATCTAAAATATTGTCATCATCAAATGGCTGTGTAGTAATTGACATTGGTTGACATAGGTGATTTATCGTGACATACAAGAAATCAGTCGAAATTAAATTCGAAGTAAGAAATTCTTGTTCAAACAATTAATGAAAAATACTCATCACGTAATATTCATATAATAGCCAACCGGTTATCACTGATTTCTGGTTATGCTTCATTTTGTCCGCACCGATTGCTCTTTTACGTAATAGACTAGAATAATAAAACTGACTTTGCACGTGGATAGAGTGAACTAATTAGGTAAAAAAAAAGTGTCAGTTTTGCAATAATTAGGAGCGTTCGAGGATGTGAGAGCTTTTGGACGCTCCTTAACCGGTGAATGGCAAATTTGCAAGAAATGGTCTGCAAAATGGGATACACTATCGTATACATTAAAGTCTTGCTTATTATTTCAACTACAGAGAATTGTCCAAACCATGATTTAAAAAATAACTAATACGTGTGATAGCAAACATAGAACATTGATTCATGCTTTGTGCTCCAGGTTGGGATCAACGTGGTATTTTGTTGAATTTGAAATTTCTGCTAACTCTTTATTTCTTTATTTACCTCTACTTATTTTGCAATCAAAAAGGTTTTAACCAAATTATTTGTTTACTTGGCTGTTAGCCGTTATCTATAATTAAAATTAATAATATGGTTCTGTCTTATTCCTCGGGTAAATGTACCATACTTGTAATGCAGATAACCGGGAACGCAAACGTCTGTTACTTTTGAATCGGTTTTGTTTCATTTTATAAAAAAAAATTTGTAAAGGAAGCAATTTCTTTCTGAGTCGTTTATGAAAACGACTCTTCTTTTTTTTCGAAAGAGACGGTAATGAAAATTTTCGTTTACAAATCAGGACAAGGAGAAGGCGGTAATATAAAGGTTTTGAGAAACTTTTATTATATCTATAAATGTAAGGTGCTTTATAGCGGATCCTTAATATAGTCTAAGGTAATTTTTGCTAGATTTTTAGAATACAAACATAAACTCCTTATGAAATTTAAAATTGGTTAGATTTATTAAAAAAAAACTAAAAAAAGAGTGAATTGTAATCATGATAAGCAGTAAATAAAAAAAATTCTGCAAATACGTTATCTAGGTATTTTTGTATACAGATTTACGTGTGCATTTACTTCGAAAGTTACCTAAATATAATTTTAAATACATTTTTAACAAACGTTATTATTAGCAAATATTTAACTCAAGACGATATTTACATTTAACCAGGAACTCAATTTGTTAAGGAAAAGGAAACACAACAAGTCGGAATGACTTACAGCAAGAACGTTTCCTTACGCTTCTAATAATTTATCTTATAATTTTTCAAAAAAGAATCCTCACCTGAAATTGGCACGTGAAGTAGTTCAGCTGTTGTACTAAAGGATACAAATACACATAAACCGAGCTACAACAAAGTGAGCTTAAGCGGAAATAGAAGCAGTTAGACAAATAAAAGGTAAATAAGAGTTATTTCACATTCCCGCACAGCGGATGGTCAACAAATAAAGGAGAGGGTAGGGAGATGGTAGAGAAGGAGCTCATTAGCATAGATATTGTCATGAATGAGGCACATCAGGCTATCAGTAACATTCCGACTAAGGAACAAAGACCGAGGACACCAACCCGGCATGAGGTACGGCCGTAGGTTTCGCCTGATAACCGCTGGTGAGTCTATGCAAATGAGAGTCGTCTTTAGAATTATCTCGAGACTATTGGAAAACCTATCGGCTAATTTTTATATCTTTTGACATTGCATTCCTGATCACGTAGACACATACACAGTCAGAGGCAAGGTAACACCTTAAAGGGAAAACCAATAGTGCAAAGACTTTTTTGCGACTGATCGGGGAATTTGAACCCTCGTTCTCACGCGGGCTAGTGGAGAGAGACATACGCTCTAAACCACTAACCCAGCACCGCCAAAACAAAGGTACACTAATTAGATTCTTGAAAAAAAACTAGGGACAGACCTTGAAACATCATTTTGGGGCCATGGGTCAATTCCGATTGAAGTAGCTAATGGAAACTATGGAAAGCTGTTGGTGCTTTCAAAAGTAGTGTTTGAACTTGAAAGGTGATTCTGAGATATTTTGAAGATCATTGGAAACTTGAAAAGCATTTTTTATCAATATCGGGTGATTGTGGGATAGCAAAGCAATAGAGTGTTGGTTGAGCCTCTCTTGGCAAAAGAGGCACCGTGGTCTCGTGGTAAACCTTACCTTTTGCTTTGCTCGGGATCGAATCCCGGTCCACCCCTTTTTTCCAAGAACCCCGCATTATCTAAGTATCAACGGGTGACCACAATTTTTGTGAGGAAAATGTTGCCAGGGAAAATATTGCCAACCTTGACTTTTGACCTTGGGGGGTCCTTGTGGTCATTTAACTGGAAATTGACTAGATATCAAGCAAATAATATCTGCAAACATGTATGAGTTGTGTGGTTTAGTTGGGCCGTTGTTCTTATACTTGGGCACGGCTGCTGAGATAATTGCAAAACATGGAGGGTCCGCCAAACAAAGAGAAAACATAAAGTAGTTTTATATTTGCCTTCGCCAATAAGCCGTAGTCAAAATGTACTTTACAAACCAGTGTAAATAAAAATAAGAATTCACGTTTCAAAATAATTTCAGCGGGTCCTTAGTAACTCTTTTAAGCTTTCCAAATAACTTCCAAGTGGACTAGCAATTTTCTGAATTTATAAAGAATTAGAAAAAAATTTTATGTTGCAATATAAATCTGCTTGCGCTCGGTTTTATTTAAAACGAATATTTAAATTATTAAATAAAAAATTGTTCAGAAATGCTCTGTTCGTCAATTTATAATTCGTTAACTTAATTATTTGATTAATTAATTTTTACAAAAAAAAAACTAATTTTTAAGTCGCTACCGCCAAGTACTTGTTATCAGGGTTGGCGAAACAACGTTGTAATCAGCAAAACGACGTTGGAAATGTTGGAAACGTTGTCAACGTGTTGTTAACAATACATTTTTTATTTTTGGGAATCCTACATTTATTCCAAAAATTTAGTCATTTTCAAACTTTTTTTCTGCTTCATTTTAGTCAAGCTAATATGATGTCTTATTGTATCTTAAAATTTGAAATTTCAATGAAATTTTGCTACACAGAATTCCATATTTGGAAAATTGCACAACTGGACAACGTAAAATTCCATGTTAGTAGACTAATTTTTGCTTAATCCCTTAACTTTTGTGGGTTTAGTTTATTTTTCACATTTTTACGAAAAATTGTAGTTTCCATTAATCGAATCCAACGCGTTGGATAACGTTGCAACGTTAGCCAACAAGGGGTCCATTGCCAACCGTTGCCAACGTTGTTTACAACGCATGTTGCCAACTTTCTGCCAACCCTGCTTGTTATTTCACCCCTAGTTCTCACGCCAGCAGATAGCAAACTTACCCCATTTCAAGAGAAGTAATTTTTGAATTTGAATCAGCGACATGCAAAAAATACTTCGTCTGCAACTTTTTTTTTGGCAAACCACATTGAATTATTTACGACATGCAATAAATTTGATAGACGCACATGCAATAAGCCAAACAGTGTCTCAGGTTTTAATAATGGAGTAAAAATTTTGGAAACGCTGGTAATAAATTCTGACTCTGATCTTGTTAGCCCTGAAGCAGGAGCTTGCTCAATTTTGCATCGCGTGCTTTTATAGCGTCAACTGCTCTTTTTTCCAAAGCAAAATCTAATTATATTTTTTGTTATAATAAAACTTAATCATGTATACGTGTAAATTTTTGTTAACAATTTGTTTCGTCTACGAAGTCTCGACCAAGTTAACTACAATGGAGTCGAAGGCAGTAAAGGAGGTAATTTAAACGTATTAGTTAATCGTCATATCAAAATACCAAACAAAAATTTTAAAAAATTTACGATTAGGTTATTTAAAAAAAAAAAAACTTTTTGACTAGCTCCGGCACCTAGTTGAAAAGGAATTATATCTACCATATATGAAAACTGATGCATTTCTATTGAGGTATCTGGAAGGTAAATCAATGTCGAAAACTGGTTGACCACAATTTAAAAAAAATCACATCTACTTTTTAGATCGGTCTTTTAATGTGAACGAGGCTGCGGTAAAATTACTTAAGGTGAGCATTGGTCGGGTTACAAAAATATATGTCAAATATAATATAGGTACAAAAATATAGTAGGCTATAAGTTGGTATAATAAAATTGCAGATGATACAATGGAGAAAAGATCAGAAGATAGATGGAATTTTAGAGGAGACGAATCCATTTTTAAGGGAAAACATCAAATATCAAATGTCAACGCAGGATTTGTTGGGGAATCCAAGTAATTTAAATAATAAATTATAATTTCAACTTTGAATTGGCAATGTTGATTACAATTGAACCTCTACATATTATATATAAACCATATATTTATTGTTAACTTCAAATCTGTATGTTTATAGTTATAACTATTGACTTCGAATCTTGGGATGTTCGAAGGGTTGTTTTGGCTGGAAAAATAGAAATGCTCCACCGCCACTTGGTGAAGTTGTTTGAAACAGGTCTCAACAACTCTGCGGAAATTCAACAGAAAAACCCGGACGCAAATCAATGGCTCCTATTTGGAAATGTCCAAGGATTTTCCTTAAGAAAGCAAGGGTGTTTAGCATGTAATAACAGATATAATTATAAGTTATATTATAAGATATCATATAAGAGCAAAAGCAATATTAAACAACTTTCTCATCACAGGTTTTACCGATGTACCTACAATTTACCATCAACTACGAAAGCTATTACACGGGATCTATCCGCTACTGTATAGTTGTGAATGGTTAGTAGTTTTCCTATTGATTTTCCTTTCTCGAAAATATAATTTTATAATTTGATGCAAACAATTGTAGCACCTCGCAGTTTTGAAACGATATCCGAATTAAGTAAGTTTTGTGACGTCGCATTACACATATGTGTGTTTCCGTTAATTGCAATTTTAAATTTAGCCCGGAATCTCATGTCTCCCGGAACCAAAAAAGCATACAAAGTTTATAATACAAATAAAATGGAATGGGACTTTTTGGACACAATTATAGCCCGAGATCGACTTCCAGTAAGGTACGGTGGCATTAGGAAGAAAGCGTGAATGAAATCGACGCAAAATAAACTCCTATATACAAATATTGACATATGACGTGTAATACATTAACTAAAACTGTACTTGGATATTAAAAACTCTTGTCTCTAATTGTGCGCTCAGGCCAAATGAGAGTCATTTCAGAAATTTTGAGAACTGTTCTATCATTTGAAAAATTTATTTTATAATAAAATATAAAATAGTAATATAAATATTTAAGTTTTACATTAATTGAGTAGCTTTTTTTGGTAGCCGTACTTTTCGATTAGCCATCAGCAGTTGCGCGTGCGTAACAAAACGAGCGTGAATTAAAAATTCAATAAAAGCGCGCTGCGGCGCACTGGAACTACTTGATGAAAAATATCGTTTGCTTTCAGCATGTATTTTTGACAAAATTGACAAAAAAAGCGTTTGCTGTAGGGTACTGGTATGACTCGTCACGTCTTCCTCGCAATAGGAACCGTAAACACTATTGCCCTAAAAATTCTTTTGATAATTTTAACTTCATAAAAAGCACTTTGTGAGGAAAAGTAAGCAGGGAGGACAATAGTTACTTCACCCAAGCTCGGTACTCGAAATGTTTCGTTACAGATATCTGACGATTTTATTACTCTGTTTTCAATAGAGTAAAAACTTAATTGCACTAAAGCACTCCACCCTCCTCTAACTTTTCATAGATGTGCTTTTACTGAAACTTTATCGGGACAAAATATAAATAAAGGGCAGCATAGAGTAACCAATTTATCTCTCTCTTAAGAGGAGATTTTTTTCTAGTACATCCATAGTGATCGATTTCTGTAGTTATGAATTTAAACTTCTAGTACATGAGATAAAGCAAAATCAATAGACATATTAAGTAATATTTTTACAAAATCGGCAAAGGATTTAATTTTGGGCCAACTTTCCTAATCTTCAATCAGGTAGTATTATTCAATTTCACACAAAAAATGCAGGTGAAGGTGAAAAATAAACTTCTTTTAAGCCAATTTTGTTTACCAGTTTCAGTCTTGGTTGAGAGATGGCTGTGGCTTGTTTTTGAAACAATGTTTTTAGAATTGCAAAAAAATAAAATTAAGCAACGAGAACATTTACTGGAATTAAAGGTAATGAGATAAATTTGATACGCAAAATATCAGAACTTTGGGCCATATACAAACCGAGTTACAAAAAACAAATTGAGAGGTGCATTGTTGCATAGCGTTGACTTAACTTTACCGAAAGAGATCACTTTGACTGCTTAATTTTGGTACAGGTGAGTGATTGGCCGAAACTCTTTGCTCTTAAAAAGTGAGAGTCTTCTTTCACCGGAGAAAGCTACTTCAAGTTGGAAGTAGTAATGCGCAGCCAAATTGAGTAATAACTTCAGATGAGTGTCATAGGCTACCTTTGTTTTACATCAAAATTATTTTCAAATGAACATAATTGCGATAGCTGAGAGCAGGTAGAATTTGCCTGAAGTTGGGTAATACCCACTCAAATTGTGTTCCAACATTATTTTAGAAGAGAGTTAAGCACTTCCTTATCTTAGTTGAACTATATCTTGAAATAGATATGATCGAGATATTAATACCTGAGAAGGATAAATCTAAGGGAAATGCTAATGCACAATCAAAATGTACTCCTCGATAATATCGTTCTCCGGCCTTCTTAAGTAAAAATATATTTAAATAGTTTCGGTTGAGACTATCTTGCTAACGGGATTAGTCTACTTGAAGCAAGGATCTAGTTCAATTTAGATTCAGAAATATTATCCTGCAATTATTGTTTTATTACTAAAAGCTTAATAATAATAATCTAATATTAGTTATATCAGTTTATAGATGATAATTAATGTATTTGATGTACCTGTCTTTCAATTCGCTCTTCTCACTTGCACAGCAATTACTACTGAACAATCAAGATATTATTTAACGTTTCAATTTTTACACTGATTGTGTAGGGTTGTTACAACCTCAATTATTTATTTGCAACAAACAGAAGAAGCATCGACATGACAGCTTTCTTATATTTTGTAATAATCAATGTATGACTCAAGAGCAGCCAAATTTCATATTTAAATCATTTTTTGGCTGATTTGAAAGTTAGCGCTTATCATGTGTCCACCATAAAAGCAGCGTTGCAGTAATTTGATGCCACCTCGCAAAATGCTGCGACGGTTGTCGCAGAAATTCTGCCAGCACCACTTGCCGATGTCGTGGTTCCATATGCATTGCCGTAACCGACATCGTCTGCAATGGAACAATTTATTAGTATATAATTTCATCATGAAGAACTGTGTTTTGTTTGTGAAAGAAGATGATCTAAAAATATAGTAGATTATAAATTCTTACTGAAACTCCTTTTTCCAAAAATACTTCCATTGAATGGAGGTTTTCGGTTTCCCGTTCCTTCCAAGCACTCAGAAACGAGGACAAACATTGCCAAAAGAGAGACAAAGGTAAAAATTATTTTATGGTTATTTGCCATAATTTAGCTTTTAACAGGTTTTGTGGGACTTAAAATGCGTTTCTCTCGAATAGTTTCTTGAAATAAAATGACTTATTTCGGTATTGGTCCAGGAGCTTTTATAGTAGGGGCTATTTTTTACAAAAGCCTAATTGATTTATCAATGCTCATTTGTCATTGATTTGGAAAACAAGTTCATACTGTGATTCTGCACTTTTGTTCCTAATATGAACTCCCCTGTGTGCATTGGTCAATGTGTAGGGAAATATAATTTTGTCTGATCAAACGGAAGCCAAAAAACTACTCAAAACGAGATTGAAAAATAATTCAATTGTCTAGTATTCTTCCATTGGAGAAAATCAACTTAATGAGATGGACATATGTGCTTCGAGAAATTTGTTTGTCATAAGCAAAGAAAAGGTTATCGGGCTTACCTTGTCTAAAAATAACTTACTTATATAAAATGAAAATGTCCGTTATTTTATCACAAACTAAAAATCGTACAACACCTATATCTTTCTATCTTTCTATCGTGAATAATTATTAAAAGAAATAAATTATTTTGCTAGTATCAGATACTAGAGAGTAATTTCAGTTCTAGTTTTTGCTGCAATGTAAAGATGATTTGACAATAATCAATTAGTCTATCATTTGCAACTAATTTGGAAAATTACTTTCCTAATTTTTTCTTCGGTAGCCCAATTTGCACCAGAATTTTGAAGTGCTTGTGTTAGCCCATTTTTCTAGTTTACATACTGTAAAAAGTCATTTGTCCTTGAAGTGCTAAATTCAACGGAACCAAAAAAGTTTTTACGGTTTTCACCAACAGCTCCTTTAAAATTACACGTTATGGACCACGACTCCAATTTTGGCAAATATCAAATTTGAAAACAAGCTCACAATTGAGTAATTCACAAATTAAGAGTTTGTTTTAAATTTTGTAACACAGTAACTACTTTAACACACTAGAGTTTATGATATATCGTCTCCAGCAAATCATTACTATATATAGAACGTAGTTGGTAGTTATCGAGTCGTCAAGTATTTAATACGACGACTCTCGTATTAAATGCGAGAGTCATCTTTAACGTGTCGTCTTGAATGACACTTTTTTAAAAAGTCGTTAGCCGACTTCTTCCAGATGGTTTCTCGAAGATACCTTTGTGAGCTAATGGTGATAGATGTTGCTAATAACCCGCACATCGCGGGTTCGATTCCTATCACCTTTATTTTTGTGTTACTCTTTGTTTACAATAGACTTTCCGATAAGCTGAAGATTTATTTCTAATTTATTTAACTAATTGAATTTAATTTATTTGGCAATCATGGCGTAAGTATAAATGATGCTCTGAATCTAATTACATGAACGCCAAATAACTTAAAAACGATTCCCAATTAGTTAATTGTGATTAAAAGTTAAAAATTAACTATTGGAAATTTGTTTTACGTGGAATCGGAAATTTTATGTAGGCTGAAGCTAAGTATGGCCTTTAAATATTACCCTAAAACTGACCTTAATTAGTTAATTGTGATTAAATATTGACAACAGTTAATATTTGAAAATGAGGTTCTACAGTACTTTTTTAAATACAATGAAGCTAATTAAGTATAGACCCAAATAGCTTAAAACCAACTCTTAGTTTCTTTATTATTATTCACAGTTAACAACTATTTACTACTTTAAATGAGGGTTACTGTAACTGGGGGTTCTAAAAAATGATAAAGCTAACCGTGAACTCTAAAGCTTAAAAACATCTCCTAATTAGTTAATCCCTATTAATAATTAACAACAATTAAGCTTAGAAAATTATGATTCTATATAATGAGGGAATTTTTTTTTATAATATGATGCTAACAAAGACCCAAACAAGAACAAGCAGCGAGATTCCGAATTTGGTAAGTTGGGAATATCAATTCAAAAAATTGGTTTGGACCAACGTAATTGTAACCAGGCGGGAGTGTACACCCCTTCACGTTTCTAAGATTTAGTTTTAAATTAAGCCATTACTATATTAAGTTATGCATCACGAAGACAACTAAGAAAGGTTAATTGTAGAGATACTCCTATCTTACGACGGGTTTCTTTGCTAGTTTAAGTATGAAATGAAACTACTCATAAGGTAAGCTACTGTTCATTGTATTGGACAATTAGTTTAATGACACTTAATGACATGGACTCTAACTTAATGTATCACTTCAACTATTACACAGTCTTGTTAAATTGTTCTATGCACTATTTGCAATATTGCAATGCTTTCTTGTTCTGCGTCATTTTTTATTCTTTAATTTCTGGTTTTTCGGTTTTGGTTTTCTTGGATGTCACCTGCTTCAACCGCACTAGAACGACATGTGTAAGATAAGTTAAAATGATTTAGGTGTTTTTAATTACTGTATTTGACCCAAGTTCTTGAACATTGAATGAATAAATTGAAGACTTGCAAATTGTGTCTCATTTTCATCATTAATGTATACTAGATTACGTGACTTTTACGGTGTATTATATATCAATTGAAAGTAGTACAAAAGCGATTCCACGGGCGATATTATCCATCAACGTTAGTTTCGCCTCCTGAGAAATACACAAAGGTGTGGAAACAATAACATATAAGCATACGAGGCTTCAAGTGTGAAAATTTTGTCTTTTCAGGTTAGGCTACTAAAACGAACTCTAAGCACACATTCATTTTAGATTGAAAGAATATTTTTCGCAAAATTAGAATATTCTTACAGATAGCAAATAACTATAAGCAAATTTGGTTTTGTTAAAAAGAAAAAGTTCCGCTTCGTATGACGTATTAGATAATATATTTATGTTTAAGGAAAATTGTCAGTTGCTTAATTGTTTTAATTCTTACCCCTTCCATGTGGTAAAATCCGCCAATTGTACATTTGAGGACAGGAATTGAGTGCAAAGTCTTCTCAAAATGCAATTGATCAAATTGAGGCATTCGTCTTATGTTACTACGAAACTTCAATGAGGTGTTGTATATTGCGGACATAAGTAATGCTGTTGGAGCTATAACAAGACAATCCGTTATGAAGTAAAAGACAAATAGCAAGTACAAGGTCAAAGGCATTGAGGAGCGCAGACGGATGACGCAGAAAGCGATTACAAGCATCGCTACTACAAGGCCAATTTTGAGTCCTGGTATTAGTAGTGACCCAAATACGTAGTTGTGCAATTGATTAAAGAGCTGCATCGAGCGGTAAGTTTGTATACATTTAGATACTGATACAGATGTCGATTGAGGCCATTCTAGACTGCAATGTGTCGAAAATAAAGTTAGGAAGTCATTTTAATATTTAACCAAGTATTCCGAAGATTACCATGATTTACGAAGCCAACAAATTAGTGTGAGAATTGATGGAATAAAGCTTGAACCACATAGCATAACATCGAAAACATAAATATTTGCATACATGGCTGAAGTTCCAATGTATAACCCCACAATCAGAATTGAGTTACCGAAAAAGGGTAACATAATTATTATATTCAGCATAACCGACGTGATAACAGCAAAGCAGACAGATATTACAGTTACAATTGATACATGCCCCTGGTTTGTAACTGCACCTAAATAAGGCATTGTATATTAAGCCCGTTACAATTCAAGAGCAAAAGTACTTTTTCTGTAGTCGGTATATCATGTCTAACTCATTATCTTCAAATGATGTTTGATTTTATGTACTAACGCTTAACATAATTATAAAACAAAAATTAATTTATGGTAAAGCAACAATTTTATTCAAGCAGCAAATTAAAAAAAATGTTCTTGTTTTACCAGTATGTTGTGAAAGCTTGAAAACGTTGTTAATTAAATTGACAAATTCTGTCATATAAATTGCTGCTGTTAGCCGAATTAAGAGGCCCCCAATAATTGCAATCATCATAAAAATTGTAAAAATCTTTATCAGCAGAGATTCTGTCGAAATAAAACGCACACAGCAGAGGAGTAAGTTAGATAATTGCAAAGTCAGTGCAGTAACTATTAGGGAAATTCTATGCAAACGAGACTTTGTAGCAGCAGCAATTTGCAAGTTTTGCTTGTACTTGATTTCAGTAAAACTGAATTTTGAAACGATTATAAGGAATTGCTTAAGAACTAACACTTCATTTCTGGACGACATGATGATTTGAATGAGTTCCTTAACTTTGATTTCTAATGTCTGCAATCTTTAAATACTTAAGCTAAATATTGTAGATACTCAAACAATGGAAACCTATAATCATATATTTTGGTGTTGGGCAATTTCAGAACTATATTTTTGAATAAACGGTTTGCATAGTATTGAGCAAAATTGCAATTGAGACCAAAATGATATCGCAACAATAGTAAAAGCAGTCGGAATCCTTGTTGATGAATTCGAGTCTATAATTTCCAACATACTTAATTGCATAATTACCCTTTCTTTTCTATAATAAGTGTAATTAGCTTAATTTATCCTCTTGATAATATTACGTTTTGCATTTTATACCACAGCGTTAGCAATGACATTATGTAACGACGGTGGATTTAATTTGTAGTGGATTTATATTTATTGTCCATTATAAATATAAAATCATTATAGATTTCTCAATTGTGATTATACAATGGAAGTAGTACGAAAAACAGTGGTTTATACAAAAATGTCGAAGAAGAGAGTTCGCTTATAAATTACAGGGACAATTCTACTCAATAAACTTAAATTATAAAACAGTTCCAAATGTTTCTAAGATCAGTATCTATGTTTGACGTAAAAGCTATTACCTGGGTCGGTATAGCATAAAATTCCGGAAATATTATAGTTCCGTGTTCTTAGAGTCAAAGGTTCAATTTTGATACTTAAACAGATTTGTTAAGTCAAATGCAGCTGTGTGGTATATGTGTGAAGGCAAAAAGTAAGGTTGGCAGTGTTAACCACTACGCTAGCTAGGGCCTCTTAGGTTTGGCAACTTTTGGCATATGAGACAGACCTCGTATTGTTGTACCACGATCAACCTCAACTTTTGCTTTGTTTCAGTTTGTTTGCCGACGCCTTTTTCTCCTTTCTCCTACCTGACACTCTACTTTTTGACTCCAAGAAATCTTCGGTTTTAGCAGGGTTTTTAGAATGCTTTATAACCCTAATAAAAGAGTGTCATAGGACGAAAAGCGTCTATGCTCTGGAAATGTACGGAAGAGATAAAGAACTCTTGCGGGAGATGCTTTATCTCGACTGTGCATTATCTGGACAATCTGCATATGCAGATTGATAGCATTGGAGCGTAAGTCCAACCAACAACTTCCTTATGGAAGAATCCCTCTCTGTTAAGGCACCTGGAGTGGATGGGATGATTTGCATGTTGTCACAAATTATGCTGACTCCGATAAGGTGCGCAGACGATTTGGAGGCCTTTGGCAGTGTATTTCATGGGGTTACTGCAATGGGCCCGATTGAGGCCTGAGCGGTGTGGGTAGAAATACCCCCTCCATTAACATACATACATACTACGTCATCAAACGTTTCAAGCGGTACAGGTCGAAGCGGTGCGGCAAGAACACTTGATTTCTCTTGTGGAAATCATTCTGCAGTTGCTAGATGATTTGGTCTTGTGACACAGAAAGACTTTCAAAATTTTGGAAATTGTCAAGAAGTAGGACTCATCTAGTCCATTGTAAACTCTATAAACTGTTAAAATTTCAATTACTTCATGCAAAATGGCGATTATAGTTGCATTATTAAAGCTTTGTGCAATGTCTAGCATGAATAAAGCTTTGTGCAATGTCTAGCATGAATACTAGTAGTAGCATTTTGCCTAAATTTTCTATCGAAGAGTCCTACGAAGGATTTGTCAAGTCCTTGGTAACGCAGTTTGAATATAAGCCGAATTCCTTTGAGAATAGCAAGAAGAGCAAATTTTGACATAACGAGAATTTACGTTTAATTAGAGCTTCAAACTGGCTTCGAAAAATATTTGGCGATAAACTCGACAGAGTAGTTTTGAATTTAAACTTGCAATGTGTAGAATAATAGTATATCAAAACTATCAAATTTTTATTTACAGCTGCTACAGCCGATTCGTAGAAAAACAAAGGTGGAAATGCCATTATACTGTTGAAGTAATCGATAGACTTAAACTTAAGCTAAACAACTCATGCATTTGGCAAGGGCCGCTGCGTTAATATCGTACAGTATTTGAATGTAGATGTGTTCTGTGTACTGAGGCCTTCTTCTCAGTCGTACTGGTGATATCATCATGTGAATTCTCCAATTGGCTCGAATATAAGCAAAGGCAAAATCTACCTTTTAGTAATCGGTGCCAACGGTGGTGATACATCTAAATCTTTGCTGAGCTGGAACATGTCTGTTTTTACTGTAATAACTCTCCAGAGCTAGTGCTGGATCTAATAAAACCATAAAGTTTCCGACGCTCGAAATTGCGCCGTTATAACAAAGTAACTGGTAACTTGAATCTATGCAAGTCAATTATGATTTCACGAAGCCAGAGAATATGAGTACTGCAGCGTGCATTGTGTTCAAAAATGATGTTCAGATCAAACGTATTGGAGACGTTTAAAATGGTGGCCAAAATAACTTTTGTGATTACACTTGTTTTAGGCATTTTTCTGCTAAAATAACTGAAGCAACAATAAAGACAATGTTTGGTATGTTTTGGAGTTAAGTAAATTAATATTAACTTATTTGCAGCCAAAAGTGCTTTTCACATAACTACAATATTCAAATTATTGATTATATCATTTGAATTGTACTTATTGCATGCATTTTTAATGCAATAGTATTTATTCTAATGCAATTGTATAGTTTTGAAGTGCAATTGCAAAATACAGACGGACGGATGCATACAAAAAATAAGACAATTACTATCTATTACTATATTACTATTATCACGGTGAATGTGTGGAAACAAATACACTTGCAAATTATCAATTACAACGTATTTGCACACAACATGCAGTATGTAATTCATTTTGTCGTCTTATCAAGTTCAACGAGTTTTATATTTTACTAGAATTATAAGGGTGCGTGAAACTTTACATTTTGCGGTCAAATTAAGGAATTCACGAACAAATAATTTCATCGACAAAGATATTCATACACAATTTCGATACAAACACTGGAGAAACATCATCAAAATTTGGAAGCTTCGTAGATAGTAACATACATCATGGAAATTTTGAAAGTTACATCGAAAATAACTTACAATAAAGTTTCTCATTGAGAATACAAAACTTGCATCGAAAATATCACTTCTCATGACTAAAGCAACTAAAATTTAATTTTTGTTACAGTAAAATAATTATATTTGATGTATTTTGAAGTCTTTTTTTGAGTATAAACTTGAGCTATAAGCTGTGTAAGATTTAAAACATTAAAATTGAAGTCTTTACTATCCCATTCTGTTTTAATTTTTTTCAATACAAAAATTCCGAACAACATATTGTCACGGGCTACTGGGGGCCTGAAGGGCAATCAGGGGGCGGTGTAGCAACAATCGGTAGAGTGACCAGTGCAATCAGTGTACAAATAACCTTTATTTGTACAATAAGGAGATGGACAAAATGTCAATGTGAGGTCAATGGACTAAGACAAAAGTGACAGAGAGCAAACGTCGACTCGGGACTGACTGACCCCCACTAGCTACACGAGCTCTCCTATTTATAAGTAGGGCCAACAACCAAGTCGAACAGACTAATGCCCTTGACTAACTACAGAACAGACAAGACTACAACTATCGCGTCTAAGGGGTCGATGACTTCTTGGGCGTGACAATATTCTTGGTCCTTTGGAAGAAAATAACTTTTACACAAAATGCGCTGTTTTAGGTAATTTAAAAACTAGAAAATTACATTTCTAAAACTTTGTAGACTGAATCAAAGGTAGTATCTCTCAGTGCAAAACGGAATATATGATGTGCGATCGTTTTTGTTTTGCATCATAACATAATTTTGTTGTAAGCAAATTGTATGAGAAACACTTAACTTTATTTCATACGGAAATTGTCATAATTACCGGTTAGATTCCAGCTAATAGTCCCACGGCTTAGCGAGATTTTATATGGGTGTAATCAATTTAGTATCGTATAAAGCTTCTCAACTTCTACAATAAGTAGTTAATAAGGCCTGACTGCCTTAATTTAGAAGGGAGTATTACAGTACAGTGCTTATCGGCTCAAGATAAACTTAACGTTTCTAAATGTTACCGAAAAAGACGCAATGATAGAAATTTTTTATCCAAGCGAAAATACAATTCGGACTCCCATCTAAATGCATTTGATGCGTTTTGAAAGAGAAGTTGACTTTGGAGGATTGCAACAGTTGGCTAGAAGAAAATTGATGATTTTTATTTATTTGACAATTGGCAAATGTCCTAGTCAACAGGGACTGAGGTTCTTAGGTTACATATTTGAGTACTAGAGTTATTGTGAGAGTGTTTCGATCTAAAATTAATTATATAAAATGAAATTGAGATATAAATTATTGAATTACTAATTAAGAATTATTAGGAATTTATAGTTATTCAAAGATCGAAGTTAGATTCAGCATACATAGATAAAATCACCTAATCACATGGACACCTCAACTTCCAATTGGTAATGGCTGCTGATTGTTAATCGTACTTAGCTACTTAAGAATAGTTTTTGAGCTATTTAAATATGCTTTTTATGTTTACAGTACATAAGGAGCCAACAATTAAATGTTAAACTAAATTTCCAAATGTTTAATTTTACTAATTTTTAATCACAATTAACAATTTTAGAATCGTTTTCCAACTAGAATCAGCGTACCTAGTAAATCTAGTTTATATTTGATATTTTTTATATAACAAGATGATTAGAAGGAAATTAGGGACAGTACGACTTATCTCACAAGCAGATTTTATACATAGACATTACCATGATTAAGGAAAATTTATAAATATCAATTGCCAGATTTACTCTAGAACACATGCATTTTCTTTTGTTCAAACCTATTAGGATACCCTGTAAACACTAATAAATCAAACTTTTCGATTCTTCCTTTAATTTCCTTAATAATTAACTTAAGATAAATATAAAAACACAATTACCTTCCTTGCAAACGGGCGCTCATCATTTACGTCCAACAAAAAAAAGGTAAAAATAAAAATTTTATTACGGAAAAAGTAGTTTTTTTCGCAGTTAGCATTGCACAGCGTGTCACAACCTTGCCTAGTTGAAGGATTCCGCAACTGCGGAAACATAATTTTCGGCAATGTTCATTCAACAGTAAAAATCTGTTTCCTTGTTATGCAGCTCTATTGTTTCTTATGTTTCCTCTGTGGAAGCAATATTGCTAAACAAAATGGTAATCACATTCGCCCTTCTAAATTCTTTTTATTCAATTTCCGCCACTTAAATATTTATTCCCTGAAGTAATATAAATAAAACACTTGGTGCATCAGCTATACACAACTAACCTAAACTAACGCTCGATTTGCAATATTTTGGTGTTCCATTTTACATTCCAAGTTGTCTTAACCAGAATGAAGAAATTCGTCGGCATTGAATTTTTGCTGGTGCTCTTTTTTGACGCTGTCAATCATGCCGACGCTGCTGGTATTAGTTGTGTTAGCAATGGTATGGTTTCAATTTTAAGTGATTTCAACCACATGAATGGTTGACAATATAGAATTTCTATTTCGTGAGAATTTTGATAGGTCAGGGCAAATTATTTGCAATTTGCCAAATTTTACAAATTGAATAAAACAGATACACGTGACAGTGAAATTAACGCTAAATGAGGTTTAAGTAATTAGGTAAATTATTGCTGTAAAACAATTCATCAAGTGTACTTTGTACTTTGCAGGTTCAGGAGGAATTCTAAAAGCTTTAAAAATTTGTCCCACCACCTCTGCTCCAGCGGGGTGTGCTGCTCCACCAGTTTGTACAGGTGCTCAGACCTGTCAAGATCCACCACTAATGTGCCCAGCTTATTGCATGCAATATACATGTGGCGCTGGTGACACTTGCGCCGCCGGTTCATCATGCACCACCATGGCGAACAACAAGGTGGACTGCATACTGCAAATTGATCCATGCATGAATTGTGTTCCTACAGCCCCGGTAATTCCATGTGCAGCCACGACCACTATTTGTTTCTCCTAAAATTGGCAAAATATCAGTCCTAGATTTTTACTACAAACTTCGTTTAAACAAGGTTGGATGACATGGACAGGGAACACTTTTATTAATTTCAAAAATTTCAGACAAGTTGCTGAGTGACGAGTGAGTGAAGTAACTATGTTTTGAACTTTCAAAAACCTAACCTTTGCATCAGAAAATTTAAGTTTTAAAAGTAGAACAAAGTGTTACATTTCCCTTACGCCAAANAATTTAAGTTTTAAAAGTAGAACAAAGTGTTACATTTCCCTTACGCCAAACTACCCTCAAACTTCTACTCCTCTTGGCTTTAAGCAGACTGCTTTAGAAGTAGAATGCAGGATATCTTTTTGGCATCGATTTCAAAGCGTTCCCCTATCCATGCAATCCAACCTATAAATAATTCTGGCCAAAAATTACAATTACTAAAAATGTACTGTTTGATATTAATTCCATGAAACTAACATAAACGAAATTGTTATTTGTATACTTGAAACAGTGAGAAAAATAGTTCATTATGAAGTTATATCGTTCCTTCCACTATTGCAACTGAACCATTAGTTGGATTTGAATGATGGGGGTAGTGTTCTTTTTTTTCAAGAATTTCAAACAAGTTGCAGAGTGAGGTGACTATGTTTTGAACTTTCAAAAACGTTTTTGAACAAAGGGCAGGGTACACTTTGAAATTTGTTACAAGAGGGTAACGTAAATTCTACTTTTTGATATCCTGCTTAACCCAAATGGAGTAGAATGTTGGAGAGTAGGTCGGTGCAATGTAAACAATGTTATTTTTTTCTCTACAATTTAGTGCTTATAGCGTGGTGAATAAAATCTCGTTTTCTCATGCTCTTCATCCCAGGAAAAAAAAATCAAGCCGTACTGTTTTTGTGTGCAACTCTTTGCAGCCTAAACTAATTTGCATAATTGCTCTGATAAACAATCAAGTAGCTTCTTGACCCCATTCATTGATTTACCTCTCTCTGCTTGAATACTCCGTGCCTTTGACAGCCATGGGTTAGGATCAAGTAAGGGTTTTTTGCACTAAATTCTCAGCTGGGGGTGTAGCTCAATTGGTAGAGCGCTTGCTTAGCATGTAAGAGGTACGGCGATCGAAACGCCGCACTTCCACATTTTTTGCAACTTTTTACAACCACTTGTTGCATTACAGCAAAAAATATAACCCTTAATTCACTTTTTAAGCAATTTTGACCCATTTATTTTCATTTTTTACATGAAACCCCAGCCCAAATCCACAAGCGTCTACTTTTTCAAACTTTTTTTTTGCACTAATCCACCTAAGTAAGTACCTCTTCTTCAGTTTTGAATTATCATGTCATCGAAATTTCTTTTAATTTTACCATTGATAAATTAAATGCATTTGGTACCTTAGACAAAGTGAAACGTTTTACTTTTGGAGTTCTGCGCCACCAAATCCTAACCACCGCCGCAATTGAGCAGATTCAACAATTAGTAATGTAGTTAGTTCAATTAAAAACGTGACATTATTCTAAAAGCAGCCATTTGATGCTGAGGACCCAATTAAAATTTGGGTGGCGGAGAATGCAGAGTATTGCTGGTTTAAACAAAAACGGCGTTTTCCAAAAAAAAAGATTTTTGGTGATTTTTCCTTCTTCAAAATTTTCCTTTTCAAATTATTTTTGCAAACTTTTTTTTTTTTTTTTGCAAACTTCGATTTTGTAACTTACATTTAGTTTATCCTTAAGTGCCTTTGTAAGTCTACCTCTAAAACTGAACATTGGCTTTGATCCTAATAGTAATGATCAACTCTTTTATTACAGCACAATAAATTATGCAGTTTTAAACATTAATTTTAATTAAGTAACAGATAATTAGCCTGGACTTAATTAAGTAATTAAGTTACTTGAAATTAAGTAACTCTCATTTGTTACGCCTTTCTGCAATGCCACTGAGCATGCGATTCCCTGCCACAAAAGTGAAAAAGCCTGGAATGGCCATGTACTTGAGAGCCTCGAACATCGTCAACTTGATCCAGAAGAGGGCGTAGACTCCAAAAAGAGCTGCAGAGTTAAAATTAAAATTACTTAATCTGAATCATAATTAACTAATTGGCAATTGGATCAATTAACGTTATTTTTAAATCAGAGAACATATAAGTGACATCAGGTGTCAGAAGAACGAAAGTATTCTAACATCATCTTCATCTAGTATTTTTTCAATTTTCTAGAAAATTTGACTTCGAAAATTTATTAGATTTTTTCAATTCTTACCAGAAAGGCCGAGATGGAACGTGAGGGCGCTGAGGCTGACAGGAAAGTTGGAAATGTTGATGCCAATCTTGATCCACTGAAAACGAGAAAAGTTAATTAGTTAATAGTTAATTACCTTTAACCTTAAATCAAAGTCAATGTTACTTTAACATTTAATTCGCTTTACTAAATACACTTAATTACTTACCAAAATGAAGAGAACGAGGAGTGGTGAGAGGACGAGGAGAGTGAAGGCGTCGGAGACGAGTTTCGGTGGGCGTGGCTCCGGTTGACGGAACTGGTGCTAAAAGTCACGTGACAAAAATGTCAAGAGTTAAAACATCAAGCCCAAAATAACGAAAAAGTTTAACAAAAAAAAACTTCATAAGGCTGCTAAAACCTCATCTAATACCACAATGACATGTACCAATGTATGACATATGTTCACGTTGTAAATGTAAAACATGCTGTAAATGTACAACATGCTGTATATAGCAATATGTACGTTGTACATTTAAAATGTATTATACATTAGACATGTTGCACATATGTTTAATGTTTACATACCTTGATCTCTGGCTTCTCGTCGTAACTGATGGCATAGAGAGGGTTGACTGCTGGGCGTGGCTTGATCACGTGATCTGCTCCTGTACCCTTGAAGTCCAGGTCTCCTAGCAACCACTCCAGCGAATCGTCAATCGAGAAGTCACCCAAGTACAACACCATTTCATATGTTCCAGCTTCAAATCCAGATCCTGGAAGATCCTGGAAAAAAAACATTAAAAACTCGCAAGAAAGCATGATAAGTATTATAGAGGATACCCAGTTCTCGAATCATGCTTTGATTTGAGTAAACAATTTATTTGATTTAAACAAAACATGATTTGATTTGAGCAAAACATGATTTGATGATTTGAGCAAAATCATGATTTATTTTGAACAAATCATATTTCGGTTTGCACAAATCATGATTCGACTTGAACAAATCAGTACACCTATGATTTGAACAAAGCATGTTGGGTTATCCCTTTCCTTTCCATGTATGAACTACAGTTACATATAGAAGTTAGATAAATCGTTGGTTTAGTTAATAGTAGGTCAATTACGATTACATAAATTGATTAAATAATTGACTGACTTACTACTTCCACAATGTAGTTGGTAGACGATCCTTCCACTTTGCCAATGAAACCGACTTCCTCTTCCGTAGCCTTGTTTTTGAGGAGGACGAAGACTTGGTGGAGCTTCCTGGCCGCCGTGACCTTGACATGGACACGCTCCTGGTGGTCAGAGAGTGACAGAGGTGACGAGAGTCGTTGACCCTTGGCCAAGGGCTTCCAGTCACCAGCCTTTGTGTCCAAGTGCACCACCGCTATCTCAATGGAAACTGCTCCAAGCTTCTCCACCACTTTCTCAGGCTTGAATTAAAAACAAAAATGAAGAAGTAACTATTGGAGGTCCCTGTGGGCATTCAAAAGCGAGTTTAACAAAGGCTAACCTCACTTTATATTAACCAGGTTTAGTTAACTGTTCCCTTTGTAAATTAAACTCAACTCTGTTAATTAAATCATCTGTTTAACTTAACTACAGTTAGTTAATTGTGATTACCTCCTTGGCTTTGATCGGTGGGGTGACCTTTGGTGGCGGGGCAGTCTGTGCAGGTGCTGGAGTAGGTTTGGGCGTCACTGGCTCTTGGACAGCTGGAGCCACCGGCGGGGTCGTGACCTTTGCTCCGGCCGTGGGCTTCTTGACATCAGCTGACGACAGGGCAAGGAGGAGGACGAATACTGCTACACGTCGCATGGTTAGCTGGTGTTGACTAATCGATAGTTAATTAATGACAATTAACTAAATGACTTGGAAGTTTGAGTTAGTCAATTAAAGAGCCGGCGATTCTCCGATGGGCAGATGACGTGTAAGATAAAGTCAAACACACTCGTGTCTCCCCCTTATGAAAAAAGAGTGTGAACCTAATCCTCGGAAGGCGTCTGAACAGATTGTATAGTGTTGAATTTGTTTTAAATTATTTAAATTAATTAATTAATTATTTAGCTTTAATTAGATATGTTTACACATAGTTAAAATGTCAATTGACATCATTAAATAAATAATAGCATTAATTAGTTTTTATTATAATTTAACAGCTGTATTTGAAAAAAATTAAAACGGAGCGTTGTTTTTTTAAGAAAACAAAACGCAAAAAAAATTATCAGAAAGCAACTCTTAATGATTTAGTACTGATTAACAATTAATTAATGATAAATAATTTTTGAAAATGTGATTTACATATAATTCGGAGATTTTAAGTACACTGAAGCTGACTATAATTAGCAAACGTTATCAGAAAATGAATCTTAATTAATTAATAGTGATTAACAATTAACGACAATTAACTGTTGAAATTTTTGTTTTGCATATAAATTATGAGTTTCTAAGTAACGGTGAAGCTAACCAAAGCTCTAAATCGCTTGAATACAATTTCGAATTTGTAATACAATAGTATAAATTAATTGCAGTCATTTTTAATAAGAAATAAATAAATAGCAACTATTTAATGGTAACTGTTAGCTTATAGGCATGCATACATGCTTAGGTAACTATAATTCAATTTGCAAATGCTAGGCGCTCAATTCTCAATTTATAGATTAAGTGCACATGAAACATGAACTCATGAAAACAACAGTTTATTAAAACGCTACCGCGAGAAATGACAAGTTTTGTTCCATTTGTAACATCCTTAAAATGTAACTTACTCGAAATCAAACTAAGGGTATTATGATACATTAAAAAAAAAGATAATTTTTGAAAATAGTGAGAATTCCCACTACTCAAAATTTCGAAAAAAAAATTTTTGCAAATTAAAATTTTAAAAACTTTATGGGATTTTAAACGTAAATTTTGCTGATTTACAGGGTTCCCCTATAAAAAATTTCTTTTTTAATAAATTTGTTTTCTTAATTGACTAAAACCAGAGAAATTTAAACGTATTCCTTACCAACGCATACACATACAGTCTAAACTTTGCAAAATAAAGTTGATATGAGTTGGCAGAGTAAAAAGAGTTACCCGTAAAACCGCAAAATTCACGTGTAAAATATCATAAGGTTTTTAAAATTTTAGCTTTCAAAAAAAAATTCGAAATTTTGATTAATGGTTCTCACTATTTTCAATAATTATCTTTAGTTTAAAGCATAATAATGACCGAGGTTTGATTTCGAAAAAAACGCAAACAATTGAGACCAAATCCTGGTTAGTCAAAACTTAAGACTAGCTTTCAGTTGCCCATCTTCGTCGTAAACTCCATTTGAAGTGTATGCTCCGTCATGCGCAATGGTTCCGGACACTTGGTAAGTCAAGTTGTCATAGAAACAAAGTGCAGTTGCTAAGGAAGCCATATTCGCGACTATGGAGGGATCAGTTTCCTTACGCAAAGTCACCGTAACATCTTTAAACTCTGCACCAAATATCAGATCACCATTTCTGAAATGCAAGGTTATGTATTAAGTAAGTTGGGAAAATTAGGCCAAGCAAGCCCGAACTCGCATAGGAGAGTTATACATCCATGTCCTCCTGGCACAGAGCGGGCTTGTTTAGCTAGTTTTTAATAGCAACGGAGCGCAAAAATAGTTTGTGAATCAATGCCCCATTCTACTCTGCCCCACATTCAGTTTCATGAATTATTATTTATATATATATACATAGTTCCTTAAGTATGATTGCTTATACCACCGTGTGTAAAAAATATAATGGTTAACTTACCCTTGATACGTTAAAGCTCCTTTAGCAGTCACACTACCAATTCCCTTTATTCTCGTATCATGATTAGTGATTGTTAGAGTAGCCTATAGGAAATCATGTAAAAAACAACTTAAATATTTAAGATCTTAATAAAACAAAAATTAGTGAATGCAAAATTTGATTTTAAGATAAATTTTTTTCTTACACCTTCAGCCTCCCAAGGGCTGCTAACAATGATAATGCAAATTGCTAACAGTGTAGCTGAAGTCATTGCAGAATTCTCGGAAGAAGAATTTGTGTGTTAATCAGTAATTGTCTGGATTTCAGAATTGATTTCATGGGTATTTATACACAAAAGTCTAGTGGCTCAATTTCGTCAAGGTGAGAAGAGGCACATTTAATGTAGGCAACGATATGGTACCATTTGAAAACGTGAATGCATAATACCAACTATAATAGTCGTGGCCAAGCACAGTAACTAAACTCTTTGAAATGCCAGTTTTCGACGCACACCTTTGCAATATTCTTTTCCTTTTAATAATTTTCATTTCTAGGTGAGTGAAGACTAGCTAAACAAGCTCGTCCTAACCTCTTCAAATTAACTTCAAAGTACTTGTAGCAAACTTGAAGTTTCTTGGCATATTTAAGTTCTTAATTTTAACTGTAAGCACTAAAGTAAATCAATTTCAAAATTGCAAGTTAATCAACAAATTATGGCACCCAAAGCTATGACGTACCTAAAATTTGCGAAACCATTTGAGAAAGACGTCGTTAACAGCACCTCGATAAAATTAGGATAAAACCACTCTTTTGAGGTGACGCAAGAGAAAAAGGTGTCATCGTCGTTTTTTCCTGCGCTGGAATCTATGAGGAATCCGTCCTAGTTGTCTCTTGAAATTGAGAGTTAAATTCTTGTCTTAAAATTTATCACACTAACAAGCTTGATTATAAGGTGGCCTCCGCAGTTTAGTGGTCAGTGCATCCCACTCTCCAGCACACTCGTAGGTTCGAATCCCCCAGCCGCCTCTGTACTCATTTTTCCAACACAGGAAAATTCCTTTTACTCTTTAGCTTCTATTTTTAGGCTCTTTATTTTAAGCCCTTTATTATAGCTCCTATTACATGGAATCTCTCATAGAGGTCAGAGCTCATCGCCAGAAGTCAAAAAGCTCCACCGCCCTCCGCCGCATACATTTTAAATATAAATATCTATTTGCCGTCTACGCAAAAGCTACTCTGCGCTTAGAAAGAAAAGTTCCAAAACGCGGCATTGCATTGGTATGAACAAAGCAGGGTTTCCGGTTTTTTTGGTTTTTAT
>VYYI01000425.1:0-32015 GCA_021029175.1 Bilobella aurantiaca | reverse complement strand
AATCCATTCCAATTAAATACTTCAAAATTGTTCCAAGTTAATTAAGGACTAAAAGTACAAAGTTAATGAAAAGCAATAACGGAGGAAATTGTAAAATATGTCGAGAGGGAAGGCTCAATTTGCAAACGCTGCAGGTCTGTTCCTCAATTGTGAAATTTGAGAGTAAATTCAAAGTTGTTGGAGGGCCCTTAAGTGGAATATGACGCTCCATTCTCCTACTTTACAAGTTTAAGTTAAAGCACTTCGTTTTCCCGAAGTGGATTGTCAAGGGCTCTCGTGCATTCATTCGCAAATATTGGCTTCGTTGATGGAATGTAGTCCTAGTGCCATGCCAGTGCAAGGGCGGGAAATTCAAAACAGAGGAAGTTCCTCCAGGACGGACGTCAATAATTCCCAATTTTCAGCCAAGTCCCCTTAACTTTCCCCAATTGAGCCCACCCCAGTTCAAAAGGGATTCAGACGCCGCCGCGCACGGTAACGACTCTATTATTTTACAATAAAGGTCTCCTCTTTAAGTATTGGCAGAATAAAAGAGGTTGATGTAAAAAATAAACATTGCGTACTCTGGCACGCTCGTAAATTCCCATAGGCCGAATGAAAACACGTAATTGTATTTTTCATGGGAAATTGACACGGGAAAAGAAAACAAAAGGAGCCTTTGAGGACACGTTATTTAAAACAAAATCTAAAAGTTTGAAAAAATATTAAAATTTAGGTGGGAAACGCTTTTGCACAACCAAAAGCACGTATAGGTTCTACTGAAAATTATCTCGCGCGTTATAGCATGCTAATCACTTGACTCTGCTTGCAATGATTTGCTTATATGATATGTATATCATTTTAATCTGAGATGTTCTATGAAAAAAAAAGTCTATTGTAAAACATTTGAGTTAGTATGTAACAAAGGCTCTCGTAAACTAGCATTCCGAGTCCTTGTAAAAATGTAGACAGCGACAGTATATCGACAAAATAGTAACGACAGTAAAAGTATCGACACCGTCATAATGTCGATATCTTTACTTAACATCAATTGCAAAAGGTTAACAATGTTCCTAATCCTTGTCTAAATTTCTATATTCGGAACATTGAATTTTGTGGTATTCTTACAAATGGTAGCTAGCCATTTTGTTTGTTACCAAAACTTTGACCACATCATAGGGTTAACAAGTCATTTGCCTTTCACCTTCAAATTGTAAAACCCAACCTTTCCCGTTGGGTTAACCCACCAGCGTACAAGGTGGTCTCTTACATTATTGATTCGATGTCGTGCTTCGAGGTAATGAACAATACTATTAACGACTCTGCCAGTCTATTAAGCCAACTCTGCATTGTTAATTAGCATGCCAAGGAGTCATTTACCATGCAGTGCATTCAAAAATCGTCTTTTCAAAATGCACCCCTAACAAAAGTTTCTGTTTCAAAAAGAAAACAGAGCCCCTTAAGCAATACCACGAAAAAACTTAACCCCTGCAATTCAACTCTTTATGGAACATAACCTCTGGAGCAAATTACAAGAACATGTTTTTTTTTATAGTTTTTAGTACCAATTTTATAATTAACTGTAATTCTCGGAGGCTCTTTCTGTTTTGACGGGCACTGAACTTTTGAAGAGGTTTACGCTTTTGAAGTGAATGTTTTTGAAAAGGGTTCTTTTTTTAAAGGCGCGGTATTTAGAGAGCGCTGAATTTGAAATGCGGGAGGGTTGAGGTCAAGGTACGAGACAGGTCCCGGGGGCAGAGGCAGACTAAATTGCTCATTCAATCATTACCCCACGTTAGACAGGAGCAGCAGACTTGTGTGATCAACTTTTTTTTGATGTTGAAATGGAAATGAAGTGTACCTTAGGCTACAAGTTATTACAAACTGGCGCTTCCTCGAATTCGAATTAACAAGGCGCTTTCCCCTGGAAAAGAGAGAAGAGGAGATAAAAAAGAGAAAGCAAACTCTCATCATCATCATCATCATTTTCTCTTATTCTATGTAAATGAGAAGGGAGCACGCGAGTAGTAAAGGGCCTGCAAGGTAAAATGGCTAATTCACAAATTATTGTGTTCGAGGTATCAAAAGGGAGACGAAGGTTTTCCAGGGTAGAATTCCCTGGAGAAAGTAGCGGGAAATTCAAAAGTTGCGGTTCAGAGGTCATAGAATCTACTTAACATTTCGGAGAAGAGAGAATTCAAAAACTATCTTCTCGAAATGCGGGCATAAACTTTCACCGCGAATTCACTGCTACACTTATGCTGCAGGAGCACTATATGCTACGTAAGAGAAGTAGCAAACGCTGTAGCACACTAGATTTGGAACCTCTTTGACCTTCGAACGAGAAACGGAGCTCTGGCGACGGAATTCTGTGTTTTAAAATTTATGGTTTTAGCACTTTTGCGGAGAGTTAGATGATAAAGGGGGCGTGCGGAAATTATGTGTCTCTTTGCCCGCAAGCGGTCTTATTCATAAGCCTTGTCCGAAACCGCACATGACTCGCCAAAACTTAAGAAGATTTATGGATGCAAGGACATAAATAATCCTATTTACTCCCTATATTACTCATGTTGAGTAACAAAGGGAAGAGGGGCCTTGCAGAAGCATAAACAATCACATTATGTTGCCATTTCCTGGTATTAATCTCAATTTAAGCATTATGTTGAGGTTTTGCTTATGAACTTTCCTATTAATACTGGGTGTTACAAGGGAAATCCTCATTGATCTAACTACTGATGTCATATTGTGGAGTCTCATACTGTTTTTTAATAAAATTTCTAGAATTTCACCTAACGAAAGAATAAATATTAAAATTCTAAGGCTAAAGCCTAAAGGTTATGCCTAGCCTATAACCTCCATAGCTTAATTTTTAGTACCTATGTTAACCTAACCTAGGATTTAGAAATTTTGATGTCAATTATATTTATTATAATTATAGTTAATTAACCTATTAATTAAAGAATTATCAAATGCTCGATACTTAAAATAAATTTACATTGTGATTAGCCCTACATATTAAAAACCTAAGACTGTTACCGTGAGTGTGTAACAAAAAGAACGGGCTAGTTTGGCGTTCCTTATGGGTAGATTTGAAACACTGCTGTTTTTCCTAGTTTGTCTTCTTTGTAGAGTCAACAGATTCATTTCGTTAAAAGAATCCAATTTTGGGAGTGGTGGTGAGGGCTAAATTTCTTAAAAAATCAAGTTTATTTTTAGACTCTCGGACACTATCCTTGAGAGACGGGGTAACATCTTTTGAAGTCTAATCCTCACTTCCCTTCCTCTGCAGCCTTTATCCTTCACGAAAAAAAACACATAAGTCAAAAGTAGAGGAGCTCCTATTGAAAATTTCCCAGAAGGGAAGAAGTTAGTGTGATGGACTACTTGGCAAGTCAAAATGCCTCTTGATCGATCCCCTTTACTGTTCATCCTTACGGTGAAAGTGGAGAAAGTCCAAGTGTCTCGTAGTGCAAATATTAGATTTAAGTAAAATAGTGCCTCCTCCTCTGATGGAGAAAGTAACTTTGAAAGGGGATCACTGACACTTAAAATTCAAGCCATGTTTCACAATATTATGAAGTGGGGACAGATTCCGAGGGGAGGGGAGCTTCAAATCTTGTAACGAACAAGGGCCTTTCCACTGTCAACTTTCCCCAACTTTCTCTTCCTCTGGTCCCTGACAACTGCCTCTGAAGGGCTCCCCTTCCCTTTGATCAAATTCATCACACAGTCCCACAGAGGCGCAGAGGGGAATTGAAAGTGTCTGTCTTAATGCACTGGGCTGAGCTTTTGGGAACAAAGGGAAAATGATCCGCAACTAAAGCAAATCTCATTAACATTTTACATCTTATTCAAACTTTTCTCAGTTTCTCAAACATTTAGAATTCGAGTGAAAGGGCTTTTATCATTTAAGGGTTTAACATTTAAGGGCACTTAAAGAAAATTTGCAAGAAAATTTCCAACAAGGTTTTCACATTTCTCAAATATTCGACACTTCCAAAAATGTATTGCCAACTCCATGTAATACCACAACAATCTACCGCCAAACGGTGTTACGTAGCGCCAAATTCAATACTATTTCTTAGAGTTGTCGAATACTTTTTGTTTGGAAAGTATCTTGAACTATTTTGGAAAGTATTTTGGTAAGTGAAAGTACTTTTGTAGGATTTCGAGTTCAAGTATTTAGAAAAAAGAAGGTTCACTGCTCGGAGTTCAGTGACCATTGTCAAATGATTGTACTTTTGTACTTCCCCAATAGTGAAAGTGGCCCTATGCATGGCGCTTGTGGTTTACCGTACAGAGCGTTTTTATGTACCCTTGGAATGAAAAAGTTTGGGAAAGCTAAATAGTCGCTGTAGAATAAAACTGGGGCTTTTGTACGAAAAAAAACGCTCTGTAGTTCCGAAGACTAGCGTATGGAAGGGATAGAGGCGTATGACCCTTTTTAATTTCGTCAGAAGGGACGCGTGATCCATCTAAGGGCCCTGGGCGTACAGAACTTTTCAGTTTGACCACGCTCCTCTCCCCTCAATCACTTTCACCATTCTGAGCAGGAGGAGAAAGTAGCGGCTGTTACTTTGGGAGAGAGCTAATTTGCTCTAGTAGGGAGCCCTGCTAAGGGCCCTGTTGAAGATTAGATGGAGTGTAGGGCGATGTCGTCGTTGGGAAGGGTGACAAAAGTCGTAATGCTCATCCTCCGAGGCTAAAAGCCAATAAAAGGAGATGAAAAGCGGTTGAAAGGGAGACAATCCATACTTTCATTATTATTTCTCCCCTGTGCCCTCCTCACTTTCTCATTGAAAGTGACGATGGAGTCATCTGAGTCCCCCCTCCCCAACTGCAGGGCCCTATCGCCTCAAAATGCATTCCAATTCATGGACCAAAGATACGAGAAGCGGGTACTTTGGTTTTGCAGCAGCTCGCTCGAGTAGTGGTAGTTAAGGAGATGAGGCGATAAGCAGTGGTGATTGGGTGCTAAGCTAAGGGCCCACTGTAGGATCCTTCCCTGAACAATATTATCATGGTCCCACTCCATCTCCCTCCCTTATATGCAAATTAGATGAATAAATAGATCCCGAAAATTGTTCTCTTTCCACACTCTATTCTGAAAGCATAATATTTCCCAAGTCAATTACAAAGTCTCGCCACAATTCACCTCTAAGTTTACGACTATTCTCCTACAACCTTACTTGTAACATTTTCAAAAATGTTAACAATGTTAAAATGCTAGAATAATATGTAAAATTTAGACGAACTGAAGTAAATCTTTCAATAATGATTCTTGGTAATTTTAGTAAATATTTTTCCCAAGTCTGATTATGAGATTTATTAGTTGTAGAGATTGAGCGATACAATATTGGTAAAGTTGATTATCATACAATGATATTGCATCATGTAGTAATAAACCCGCGAAAAATTTGTATATTACAAAGAGTGCTACATTTTGCAGAATACTATGGTCGGTACACTTTGTACAAGCAAATAAATGGTATGATGAAAAAAAAAGCTTGTTTGCAAAGAAGTGAAATACGCATTGATTTAGCTGTATGTATCGATCCAACTCTCCAAACAAATTGAATGTGACCATTTTTAGAACGTAATTTGAAATTGTGTTTTTCTCTTTGTAGAGCTCTGTGTACAGCACCCCGCCGAGACAAGTAAACGTAAGATTTGAGCGAGAGTTGCCTTTTAGAAAAGGAAGTATTTTGTCAAGACGGAAACAAGGATTAGTTTTGGGAGATATGTTGGTAGGGAGGTGGCTCTGACGTGTTCAGCAGCTTTTCTGTTCGTGTGTCACAATTTGAGAACGTAGGCTGTTCAAATGGAGACCCTTCATGGCAGCGACTGTTGACATCTTTATTCTGTGGGAGCATTGACTAACTCCAACGACGATTCCTCCCTGTCTCCTTCGGGTGACATGTGGTGGATCGGAAGGGAACTCCATTGTCTCCCTCCATGCACAATGATCTCACCAAATGACAATTTGCATAGGCTCAAGGGCTGAGCCCTTCGCTCCTCAACTGGGGCACAGGCGTCGTCTTAAGGGGACGTTGCGGCCTTAGAATCAATTTCATTCTTACATCTCCACTCTTCCTCTCCGGAATTTGGTGAAGGCAATTATAGCTTAAGAAAAGGCCAAAGAAGCAAGTATTTTTGAAAGTACTGCTCCAGTATTCTTAGAAAGACAAAAAGCATTTTCAAGTTAATTTGGTACCAAAACCTGCCGCTTTTTGAATCGCTACAAATTGTAGGGACATTTTTTAAGAATTGAAAATCTAGAGATGAAAAATAGTTAGGTTACTAATTTGTTGAGTTTCAAAAATTGTTAATATTAGCCCTTAGAAATCTTTAAAAGTATTTTAACAGTGTGTAAAATACTACACTCATCGTATTCTATTCCGTTTCATTGTATTTCAGCGCCTTCTTTCATCAAATGTGGATTTTTTTTTACGCCAAGTACATATATGTACAGATATTATTATATCACTTACAAAAAGAAACAGTTTGGTAAATTAAATATCACCGTGAAATAAAACTGCTGTATTTTAAAAACTTGATGTCAAAATAAATGTAGTGACGTACTCTACTGAGAGGAGTATTTCAAATTTTGATTTATATAATTTTTCTAGAACGATGCTTAGTTTCCCTGACCCTATTATGCTATTAATGGTTAAAGTAGACTTGTATTGCTCAAGTTGTGGTTCGAATGTCTCTAATTCTGTAGCAAATACTTTTTGATAGCAAATAAGGCCAAATACACAAATGTTTTACAAAGAAATCGGATGTTGCTATATTTTTTATTGATTTCCATTTCAGGACTTTGAAGGGCACTTAAAACTTTTAAGCCTAAGACTCCCAAAGCAACAGAATTTTGTATCCAAATCCAAGGATTGTATTTTTCTATGCAATAAGGGGACCAATATTGACAACCCGGAGGGACCTAACAAAAAATTTAAAGCTATACGGAGAAAGTAGGGATTTTGTTTTATAAGTTGAAGAGTAGAGCTCAGGGCCTCATGCAAATGACAACGAGTGAATTGTTTACTGTCATTTGATGAATGACCCTTGACCGATGAGGGGGAATCAAAAAAGGGGTCGAATTAGGACAAAAACAAAAAAGAATGGCCGCCAGCTGTGTCAATTCAAAAGACCTTTCCCAGGGCAAAGTGCCTCCAAAGCAAAAGAGTCCTTACTCTCCTCAAGTAGAGGGCCCTTTACGAGAGAAAGTTCTTAATGAACGGAAAATACTACTCTGATGGAAGAAAGGAAAGCTTTTTCCTAATCTACTCTCCCGCCTATTGTTTAAATTCCTTTTCAACGAATCCTAGTACTGAGAACGAAAATATACTCTCAAAATCGACAACAGCTGGAATTGGGCGGATTGGATCGGAGTCGGTAGCGGCGCAGCATTCAGTCGTAGGCTTTTAGCCAAGGCACGACTCTAAAAAATGTAGTGCCTATATGGGCCCTTGAAAAGGGAGAGATAAGGCTCCCGGAGACAAAAGGATTTGATCGTTTGGACCGAAATAGAATAGTCTTGGAAGAAGATGATTTTTTTTTCTCTAGTGAAATAAGTAAATAAGATGTAGAGAAGGGGGCAACGGAGTGGAGAAAGTCAAGAAAAAAAAACTTTCTTTTTTTTTGTCTTTTCCCGCTTTTCTTTTTTTTCTTCACTTTCATTTTGAGGCCCTTATCTCCCTTGAACGCCAGAATGCACTTAACTAAAATAAATTCACTGTAACTCTCGTTTGCATTTAAAGCTTCAAAACAAACAACTTTCTCTTTTTTCTCCATAGTTTCTCCTCTAATCTCCCTCATTTTGCCCAATGGCAACAAAAAACGGCAACCTCCACGTGTTCCACGACTTTCTCCAAAAATGCTTTCTCCCAAAAATGCTTTATGACTAATAATTAAATGACATTTAGGGACGACGTGCAACGACCGCCCCGAGGAGGCGCAGGGAAAGGAGTGCAAGGGAAATTTGAATTTTATGCTTGCTCGCGCTGTACTAAGAGTCCTGCTCCGTTGCTAAAGAGGCTTCGACGAGATGGATGTTGGCTATTAACTCCATTTGTAGGAAACAAGAATATTTTTTTTCCTAGACCTCAGTTCTATAAGGCTCTACTAACATAATTCCCTACATTTGTATGCATTGCTCGGCATAAATTGAGACTAGGCTACGTGGAAGGGAGGGTGGTAGTGGGGCAAGGGAAGTACTTAAGTGTACCGTATGTCTCAATATAGACTGCTATTGGAAGGTTGTGAGGGAAAAGAAATGTCGCTGGAACGGTCGCCGTCGCTGAGCACGGCTGTCGCTGAGCTCAGATTCAGATCCAGATTAGGATCTCACCAAGATCCATTTCAGTTTAAATTACCTTCTCCCGCCCGAGGACGTTCTCTGCTTTCAAATTACCCGCATTAATTGGCATTTAGGCTCTGAATCCCTTTTCCGGAGCCCTTCATTTCCGAAGAGAAAGTCGTATCAATTACGCTCTTACAAATTGTGTCCTTCCTTTTAGTTTAAGGAAATTAAATAAAGTATATCGATTGCGTTTTCCGTATTTTACCCATTTCAACACGTTTCTTGACCGAACAGTAATTTCAGTGATATTTCAAACTGAAGCCTAACAATTTTCCTACTTTTGAGAAATAGGCTAAAAAAAATTCATTACTGTTTCCTAGAAAAAAAGGTATGTTTCCGTTAAATGAATAATATGTTGTTAAAACACTTCGCTGAAAATCTCCATCTAAGGGCTTTCACTAAAAAAAAACTTCCTCGAAACGCCTTTGCAAAGAAAAAGACTTCCTGAAAACGCTTTTGCAAAAAAAAAAAACTTTTGCAAAGCGTTTCGAAAAAAAAAACACTTTCGCAAAAATAGTCGTACGCTAAATATGCGTTTTGTGTGCGTAGTGTGAGAGTAGAAAGGAAAGTGGAATTTACATAAGTAGGAAGTTTGTGAAGCCTGGAAAAGCATTACACTCTATCAAAAAAACGGAGACATAAAATGGCAAAAGATTTATGAGAAATTATTACACATATGAATGGTTTTGTGTTTTCATTTTCCAAGACGCATTTTTTTTAATCGTAATTAGTGCAAAAATAAACGAAAAGAGAAAAGACGCGTGATTAAAAGTAAGAAGAATAGAAAAAGAGAAAAACTTTTTTTTTCCCATTCTTCCCTGTTTATTATTAAAAAGTGTATGAGAATTCTTTTGTTTAATATAGATTTTCATTTTGAAACCTTTTGTCTTCGTCTTCCAACTTTCTGAGTACCTTGACAGTTGAGCAATTAATACTGCTCATGCTGTAAAGCGTGATTCATTTCCCATCCTCACGAACTGACACACTTTTCCGTTTTCTTAAAAAATTCTTATTTTTAGATTTGCAAAATCTAAGATTTCCTAAGAAATTCCCTGAATTCTCCTTGGGTAAATTTCTACGAATCCTTGAGCTAAATTGCTACGAATTCTTAGTTTTTGGTTTCTTCTCCCCTTCTCGGGAATGAGCTAATGATGCTCCATTGAATCCTAATCTTAGGATTCAATTTGCGCCGCCTTTTCTCCACTTTCATTTCAAATAAATGGGAATTAGTAAAGGAATAAGGGGTGGTTTTTGAATACAGTCTAGATGGAAAATCCGCTTCGCTTTACTTAAGAAGCTTTACAATTTCTCGCCTCCCTAATTCTATCTCCCCAGCCTCCCCCAGCCTTCCTCATCTTTTCAAAATCCTTTTTTTGAATTTTGAAAAGTGTGAAAAGAGAAGAGATTGTTAATTAAGGCAGAACTTTTCTTAAGAAAAGTGAAGGGAGACAAGTGCTGGCGGCTTCCAGAGCACTTTGTCGCTATCGGCTCAAAAAAGCGGCCCTTTATTCGACAATTGACGTAAAGCTGATTAAAATCGACCTCCTTTTGCCTTACCTGCCTTGAAGGAATCCCCAGTCTTCCACATGTTGCTTGTTTTAAAAAGTCTTTTTTTAAACTTGTAGTTTGATTGTTCTAGAAATGTGACTCATTTTTTAGCGAATCGAGAGCAGAATTTTGAAAAATTTGAAAGTAGAGTTTTCAGAATATTGATAATAGAGTTTTAGAAGAGAGTGTATGAGTATTCACAGAAATTTTCACTTGGAGAAAGTTTTTCATGTTCCAGGCAATAAATCGATTAAAAAACAGTGTTTTTAAAATAGAAGTTTTGAAATTGGCAATTCCAAACTGTCAAGTCAATTGTGCCTTTAATTTCTTTAAGATGAGCTGGAAGTGTTCTTCTTCGACTTATTTGAAAGTAAGATGAAAAACGTCCCAGAAGAAAACTTGAGATTGGAGCATACCAAAAGTGTGTAGTGTGATCAGCGAAGGCAAAAAAAAAAGTTGTTCGAACTAAATCAGTTTTTTCTTTCCCTTTTCTAGTATAACTTTAATACGATCTGTCAATTTAAGTTAGTAACTCACTCAACTTGTGTAACAAAAAAGTCGAAAAAAAAATTCAACTTTTCTTCATGCATGTACTTTTTTTTTAAGTTTTTTTTTTCTTCCTCGCTTCCTCTTGCCTCCCAGGAATTTCCACTTATTCTTAAACGTCTTCTCAACTTTGTAAACTTTCTCTCCAACAAAGTGAAAGTCGACGTGATGGGGAAAGATGTCTCAAATTCTCCAATCAGGAAAAGTCAATTTTGCCTTGTACACTACAAAGTTACGGATAATTACAGAACGGGTTTTTGTTTATTCTGTTCTACTTTTTGCTGCATGGTGCACACTTTTTCTCAAGTTGACGCACAACTTTTCAATCGGATTGTATTTCGGGAAGAAAATTGGGTCCAAGAGTGAAAGGTAACACCTTCAACAAGAGTCCAATTTCCACTTTCACTTTCTGTTTACTCAATATCCAATCGAAAGGTGACCCAATTAGGTCAAACTGGGTGTGCGCGATGTGCTCAAATTCACAGTTTTTGCGTATAGTATAGGCATGGAAGACGATAGTTTAATTTGAAGTGTCCCAATTCTCGCCTTGTTTAGTAAACATCCGTTATGTTCAAAGCTTAAGTCCAGTTGTGCATTACTACGCAATATTGTTTTCACGTCCTTTAACGATTATTTCAAGAGAAGTCAGCAGTAATTCGAGTCGATTGAGTATAAGTTGTTTTTACTGTTCTTGGTATTGTTGCTTGCCTTGCCCGTTGATTTACGTGGCTACTTTTTGCGATGTTGCGATGAGGTGGTTTAGGTTCTGGCTCAAGTTAAAACCGAGCTTTGTTGTTAATTTTGTAGTGTTAATGGGTTTTAATTGGTGCTATGGACTGTATTTTTTAAGTTTTAGCTGAAAACTACTGTTTACTGTGTAGATTACCCTTGTTTGATGTTAAAATTTGGCTTTATATTGCAATGTGTGGTTATTGACTCTGGTTGCGATGAACCAAACTGGAGCTGCGTTGGATTCGAACTGGGACTTTTCCGTCTACTTTCTCTTTTGGAGGACTTTCTCTCATAAAGATTCGAGAGCTCAAACTCTCCAACTTCCCAACAGAATCCTACTTCTGACTTTTAGTAACAAGGCTTGCTTTCCCCTTGCCAAAAAAAAAAGTTGGACAGAAGCTATATTCTTACTGTTCTTCCGCTCCCTACTTCCGCTTTTACTGACTTTCTTCCTCCCCTTGTTTCTATAGTACACAAGCACAGGAAGAGATGACTTCTAAACATGCAAGGGGAACAAGTTCAACTAGGCCAATTTTGATTGCACACAATTTATCTTAATTGGAAGAATTGAAATCCATTCCAAAAAAAGGTCGACTTGCCTACGCATGAGTTTAAATCGCATCAATTACCGCCGACCTAGATTTATATAGTTCATTAGTATCGTAATTAGGCGGATGCTATTCATTTTCTCCAATTCTTGAATTGAGGGGGCTCCGGCTAAAGTGACACTTAAAGCTGACAGGCCTGATTGATCTTTTCTAATTAGCAAAACGACGCTGACACTTTGAGATCATTTAGAACAGAACAGGCTTCAACTTACCCATTTCAAGCCTTGGAAGAAGACAAGAGGATTGGATTTGACAATTGTATCTTGCAGTAAATCTCATCTTAATAAGCACCTTGTTAACTGTGAAGTTAACGTTCCAGTTAGTTGAATTAGCTGTAATGTCGAGATCGATGACGCACTTAAAATCATGCAAAATTCATATGTGCACGGCCCAAGTTCACAAAGGATTATTTTTAGGTTTTTTTAAACCATTTGTCGAATTTTTAGCTTGATTTTGCTTATAATGAATGAAGAGAAATAAATTAGTTACACTGATGGGTTAAAACTAGTTTTTGATTACATTCAAAATGCATCTTTATGCTACCGGAATTAGTTTCACCTTAAAATGTCGGATTCCATACCAGTTCAGTTTTGATTAATCAGAGGCAATTTGTGCGTGCGTGCACAAAAACTTTAAAACCACTTCAGCCAACCTCTGCTCTAAACCCAGCTCCCATTTATGGGCGGGTATAAGAATTGTTGATAAAAACTTAAATTATTAAAATAAATCAGATAAAAAAGCACGGATTAAGAAAACAAGCCGGACTTTGACTTAAAGGCTCATCACACTGCACGTAATGGGTCATGAGTCACCTGGATCATTGGGACCAGCACAGCTTTTCATCTTACGCAAAAAACCGAATATTCAATTTTGGGGGTCATTTTCGGGGTCATCGTACTTTTGGGGTAAAGGGTCAGTGGTCAGCTGGGTTATTGGTACCATCACAACCTTCCATTTTATGCATGGTAACATCGTACATTTCCATTCTAAGCAAAAAATTTCAAAATCCCGAATTTTCGGTTTTTAGGTTATAAGGGTCATTTAGGGGTCATTTTAATAAAGGGAAAGGGTCTAGAGTCACCGAGGTCCTTGAAAACATCATACCCTTTTGAAATATGCTAAACTAGCAAAAATCCAAAAAATCGGATTTTTTGTATTGAAGTGTCATTTAGGGGGTCATTGATAAAAAGGATGAAGGGTATGGGGTCACTTATTTGGTCCTTGAAGTTGTCATAACTTTTCCTTTCATGGAAAACTAGCAAAGATCCGACTAAAACGATTTTTCGGATTTGGTGGTAATTCAGGGGGTCGTCAAAATGAGGGTGAAGGGTATGACCCCTATGGCCTATCTTCGAACTTGGCCTTACCCTTGACCCCTACTACCTTTAGCTGAAATGAACAGATTTGAAAAAGTTAACCCGTTCGAGAGTTATCGCGCAACCAGACGGACGGATGGTCAAACGGACAGAACATTCCAATAAAGTAGCTAATACGCTACTTAATAATTATAAATAGTACCACTGAAGATGAGTGAAATAATGCCCAAGTGATAAATAATTACTGAATTTAAACGTAAAGCTCGTCCCAGGACTTAAGTTATGAAAAGTTCCATTTCATACCTACTTACCAAACAAGGAAAGCAAAACCCAATCGCACACCTGGAATTTAAAGCGTTTCCTATTTGTGGTAAGGTGAGGGGCATGCTTGGCTAGTCTTATTGTTACAGATCAGTTTGTAAATAATGCTAAGGAATTCGATATGGAGAACATTGAGTGGATACTGCTAAAAGACAGTTTAGGTAGATATTTAAAATTCATTTTGCCCGTCGACGTTTTACAAAATAGAAATGTTCAGGTTACTTTTTGCTTCACCCAATTGAACGTAAGCGAAATACATGAATAAAAATTATTCGTCACCAATGTATTTCCAATCCATTTTTAACTTTTGCTCATAGATTATTGATCGAAACAATTAAAAAAAAATGTTCAAGGTAATTCCAAAATGAATGATCAATTTATTCTTTTATTACTGTCGCAGTTTCGTATCGACTCCCAGTGCCAAGTTTTTTTAACTTGCGTCGAATCCTGTACACAGAAAATTAACTGTTTCAATTAGACGTTAAATTGAGATTTGAGTTGCAGATTTCAACAATAATAATCATACAAGACAGAAAAGGTAGTAATAATAAATTTTTAAATAAATTTTATAGTATTAAAAACCAGATCTTCTCACGTGTGCTTGACAAACGTCTCTCCGGAGTACCTTTCATACCCTATATTTTTCTGATAGTTTCTCTTTGATTGGTTGGTAAAAGCATGCTAAACCAACCAATTGAATGTCACAAGTGCATTGGCCTCTAATTTTTCAAAATTTAAGATTTCTATTAGTTGTTTGACGACAATTTTTGGAAATTCAGGCCTAGAGTACTCGAAGCGATTCTTAAGAATTCTCCAGTCATAAGGGCTATCATGGTTTTGTTTGGTGTACATACATAAAAATGTGATCCGGATGCGTAACATGCAGTTTCTCTTTAAATATTAGCTAATTTTTTTCAACAGTAGATTTATTTGTATATATAGTTTGTACCAATTAAATGCCATTAAACAGTAAAAATAATATTGATATAACAATTTATGCTTTACAAAAGCAGTTTTAGGTGAATAAATACTAATTTCGATCTATGTTGTGCGAAAAATTAGATTAGGAGTCAATATTTCCAGTATCATTTTAACGTACATCATTTTTACAAAACAAACAACTAATTCCTAAGCCGAACATGCCGTGATTTACGGCCCTGTTTAATTTGCAATATAAAATAGCGTCTGCAACATTTTTCTGAATCCGTCCTCATTTCCGCAACAACATTTTTTCAACTGTGAGAGTTAAATCGTGTTTTCAAAAATTCCAAATATTCAAAATCCCCGCAACTTACTTGATAATTTAATTGTTACAGACTTTACTGAAAATGATCGCCGCTCTTTTACTTGCATTGCTAGCTGTCACTATGGCATTCGCTGACGAAGGGACCCCTTGCTCCCCCTTGACAACCTGTCCCTTCAACCAGGTCCTTCAAAATGGATCCTGCGTTGTACAAGCTGGTGGAAAGTGCACTGGCTGCGAATGTGTCAAAGGTGCTGAAATCAGGGAAGACCGCTGTGAATGCAGCGCAGGACTTAAAGAGGAGCCTTTGACTGGCCTTTGTCTCCAGACCTTAAATGGCCCATGTACATGTGATGATGAGTGCGGTCAACGCCTTCAGTGTGTGGCCGGCATTTGCAGCTGTCCCATTGGCTACAAGTACCCAAATGAACGATGAGGACGTATCTAGCGATGAATGGTACTATAGATCTCCCTATCAATGCGTTCTGGAAGATGGCGTACGATGTAATCCATCCAGTTTCCATGGTAACTTTCTGTGCGACGAAGACTCCTACTGCAACTACTACTCCAGGCGTTGCACGCCATACCCTCCCTATAGTAGATCAGAATCTGAATCTGAATCGAACTCAAGTGGTGATTCATCACGTTAAATCACCTCACATTTGTCAAAATTTTGCTTCATTTTTCCAATTTTTTCAATTTTTCATTAACCAATTCGGCTTTAATAATTAATCAAAATATTATAAATTACTGCAGAGTAGTACGCAATCATAAATACAATTTGCCTCTAAATCAGCTCAAGCACTATTACGATTGTTCTGTTACTCTCTAAATAAATCTTTACATGTCAAAACCAAAATCAACATCGTAAAATTATTGTATTAGTATAAATTATCAGCTTCTTACATGACAAAAAAGGTAAAAGGTTATCATAAAGTCTATTTTACAGTTTCTTTTAATGTTTAGCAAAGATATTAGTAAGTGTCATTTAAAAGGTTAAGTGTCAGAGTTTGTTGTAAGGGCGAATTTAAATGTAAGGTGATGTAAATTAGGGGCGACGTAAGCAAAACTTTACGGCATTTGTCGACAAAGTCGTAATGTCGTGATTGAAAAATAAATAACATTTGGTAATACATTTTCAATTCTATTATCCTAATTCACCTTAAGTTTCTGCCAGTGACTTACAAAAAACTTGTCATTAACATTAAGCATATTAACTCATTAAGTCAACTTACGTTAGCATTTTTTTAAACCCGGGTTTAAGAATACTGACAAGCCTGTTTTGACACGACCTTGAAAGAACAATAAACAAAAATCAGGCGTATGTTATAACGATTTTTAATTTTAATCCAACGAAGTAATTTAACTCAGAATGCAGCATGTGGTCTCTTTAATTTTGAGCATTGTTACAAGCTAAAGTGACTTTACGTCACAAAATCTGCCAAATTCCCACATCCTGAAAGTATGCAAATTATCTTAAGGTAGCATTATGATTTGTTACCATTTAAGTGATTCCCAATCATTTTTGGGAAAAGTGTAAAATTCGAATTGAAATTATCATTCAAAAGGCGAGGCGATATTACAATTTAGTTGTTCATACGTTTTAATTATTCAAAATTAACAACTATAAACGATAATTAATTAGTACAGAGTGGCGGCGAAGTAGGTCACGCTATTTAAAGACGGATAATTCAAAAAGTTATCCGTCGATTTCTGTTTTCAAGGTCTTAAAATGACCGGAAAGTGTCTAGAAAGATGTTAAGAATTGTGTAGGTCCTTCTAGTCCAACCGTGATTAAAGTACTTAGATTTTTGAATGTTAAAAGGACCCATTTTTAAGTGGGTTCTCGCATCAAAAGTAACTTTTGCAAGAATGATCGATTTCACTTTGGTTACCAAAAAAAAAACATTTAGACGTTCGCGCTTCCCTTTAGATCTCTTGCACTGGAATTGTGGAAGCGTCAGCTTCAAAATCTTTTATGCAGACTGCGCACATCTCATAATTAATATCACATAATTGGACAGCATCATATTAGGCTAATAATATCCAGTTTAGATGCTCACCTACTTTACCTGCCAATTTACTCTGCGACGCAATAAAGACAACAAAAGACGGCTTTACTCGCGTTCCAGTGACCTAATAAAATCGGAATCATTGTGCCCTTCGGTAATAGGAAAAATCGAGAAAAATAGAAATTAGCGAGGTTCGAGTGTGAGCGCCTTAAGGAGAAAATGCGTCTGATTCAAAGGAGAGAAAGCTCATTAGAGATTTACAATTCCTTTCTCCTTTTCACTCCGAGAAAGATCAGAGTTGTGCTCCGCTCCTTATTTGCAAAAGTAGGCGAAGATATATCTTCAGAAATATTTTGTGCGGTTGTACTCCCATTGCCTCGCAAAGTCGGTAACGGAGGCTCATTAGACCGAAGTTCAAAGTAAATCTTCATATAACATTTCCTTAGCTTCCATTTCATCTCCACATAAAATCTCTGCCTCTTTCTTTGCAAAAAGGACTTTGTTGGGAGCCGGAGTTACTGCTGGAGGTTTCACTGTTCGAGGCAAGTTCTACTGTTCCAGGAATTACTGGAAGTTCCAGTAATTCTTAATCCATTTCATTGTTTCCTCAGTTTTTGGCCGCGCAAAGTCTTTTCCTCTGACAATTTAATAGAAATGGGCTATGATAAATGAATGTTTTATTATGGGCAACTTCCTACTGGATGCCAAGAGAGCACTGTTCTTCCGTATAAGTTGGGCAGTAGTGCGGGAGAGATAATAAATGAATTATATATTGTTGCCATGGAGACAGGGATTTAATCCTCGCGGTTCCCTCCCCTTTCCCACACAGCTCCTTTACCCGGAGCCCTGACTTCTTGAATTCTCGACTTCTACTGGAGAAGGCTCAATTGCAATTAGGGCAATGAAATAAAAATAAGGGCGTCGTAAAAAGAATGGTAGTTTTACAAGGCCTAGAAGTCCAAAGCAGGACCCTTAAAGGGCTCCCTTTCCTAAATTTTTTACATTTCCAGGTGGTTTTTCCCTTTGGGAGAAAGTGTAGGAGAAAACAAAGAGAGCATTAAAATCTCATCTTATTGAAACCGCACTGAATCTTCGGCTTTTTTCTTGTTCAAGTGTTTTTTGGAGTGAGTTAAGGGTAGGAGAGATTAAAAAAGATTTTTACGATTTCGAAATGCTTTTTTTTAACTTCCAAGTGTCCAACAAGTGGCTAATAAATTTGCTGTTTAATTGAAATTATTTGAGACGCAAAGTTGAAGTTATTTTTAAACTAACTTGCTTTCTCCACACCACAGCTCCCTGATTGAGTTTTCGTTTTTTTTTTCTTAGGATTTTTTTTTGTTCTAGAAAAGACAAGAAGCGTCCTGCTAAATTTTTGAAGTAGACAAAATACACCACCACGGAAAAACACAATTGGATTTTTGTTTTGTCTAAATCTCTGCAAGGAGAAAAGAGGTCCATGAGGCATGAGACAGGTCATAAATTTTGGTGAAGGAAAAAAGCCACACATTTGCGCCGCTTTTTTACTTTCTACGTAACTCTGATTAACTTTTAGAAAAAAAAATACCATAGATTGTTGGGTGAGATTTTGAATATTTTTTTTAATTTGGATAGTTACTATTAAGATTTTTTTAATTAGATGTTATTACCCTTGACCTAACCTAATGTTAGAACAGAATGTAAAGGCAGATCAAAACTTTTTATTAATTCTATTTTTATTTTTATTCAAATGAAGCATTCAAATGATGCTAATGATAAGCAAATTTAGAAAAGGGTATGAAAAAAAAAGAAAAAAAGGCAATTTTAAACCCTCAAATGAGACATCTGCCTCGGCATTGCGTGTATGGGGGACTTAAGTAGGCTTAACCTTGGAGGGCCGGTCCCTTACGCAATAAATTAGTTTTCATATGAAAAAAATTAAAGTAATTAAATTTTTGTTAATTAAGTGGTTCTAATTAACTTCCCCTGATTAGGAATAGAGAGTCTCCTATCTTATTCAAAGTGAGAATAAAAATTTACTCCGTCGTGTACTTTTTTGGCCTTTAAGTGTCTAATTGTTCGAAGAAAAAAATTGCGCCATTTCCTTGTTAATTGGTGATAATGGCCTCTTTAATTCAAAGCAATTTAGGCCAAGTAGCCCTAGGCGATTAGCATTCTCTAGTCAAAGTTAAGGTACAATTAAATAGTAGTGGCGGGAAAATTTGAAATTTGTACGATTTGAATGGTGAGAAAATCTTCCGTGACCCTGACCACCATCTGTCAAATTTACTTCTCAAAAAAACGTTTTTTTTTTCTGCAAAGGCTTCTTCAGAAGGGGTTGATCACACAAGGCAAAAAATTAGGCTATTTTTCTACCTTGTGAATGAAAGTTGTGTAAATTTTGTCTCCCCCAAAATCTTAGTGCTCAATCTACATCTACACCTATTATATAACTCTTAAACAACAATTCGCTACCACCTACTTGTAGACAAAATGATAAAGTTGATAAATATCGGTATTCTTTTATGATAAGTTCAGTTTAAAACTTGGTTCAGTGGGAATATAGGGCAGATTTTCTTTCGACATGATTCAGTTTTAAAAATTCCAGTTTACAATTTTTTTTTTAGAAGGAATAGAATAATATTTGCAGAATTGAAAATTCGTTTTAATTGCAGTTAATTTTGCGATTAGTAAAATTTAAATTGGATTTCGCAATGGGCAGGGAAGATTTAGAGGACAGTGAGACCATTGAGAAGCTGTTTCAGTCATCAGAGGAGCAATTAAGTCCGGTTGAAGGGAAAGTGATGGGAAGTATTCCAGCGGCCATTAAGGGTACCTTTCTCCGGGTGNCAGTCATCAGAGGAGCAATTAAGTCCGGTTGAAGGGAAAGTGATGGGAAGTATTCCAGCGGCCATTAAGGGTACCTTTCTCCGGGTGGGCCCTGGGAAATTTGACTTTGAGTCCGGGTATACCCTTAATCACTATTTTGATGGCTACGCCCTCCTCTCCAAGTACACGATCCACGGGGGACTCAATCCGAGCATTTATTTTGAGTGCAAGTACCTAGACACAGATGCCTACAAGAAGGCCCTTGCGGCCGGGAAACCCATGTGCAACGAATTTGGGTCAAAATCGGAGCAGGACATGGGCAAAACGTATTTTCAGAAGATGCGCCGCATTGCTTCGCTGATTATGGTGAGCACCATAAGCACTGATCACTCGGAAACATGTTGAAATAATCAACACAATTTGTGACAACTGATTGTACATGTGTACTACATCGTTTTCCAAAACAAAGAATTATACCTTACATATGCATAAGGTGACACTTGCAAACTTGCAATTTTGAATTTAGGACAAATTTTCTAAATGACTTCATCGAGTTCTAAAGGTTTTGTAAATATCATGTACTGGTCCAAAAATCAGGTTTTTTTTAAAAATGAGTGCTTTTTGTGTTCGGATATTATAATGGCCTTTGCAAAAAAAAAAGTTCAAAATTTTCAAAATACCTAAGATCCTGAAGCTAATTGATATGACCTAGACGTAACACTTAAAAAATAGATATAACACATAAAACCTAATGCTAGTTTTTATATCTTAAAATTAACACTTATAACCTAAAGCTATTATGACCTCAAGTTGAAAGATAAAACGTAAAGCTAATACATACTTGTGTTATAATTTAACCATTTTTTACTGATGTAAAAATGTTTTATCACAATTAATTAAGGGAAATTTTCTTTCAAGGAAATGATTTTTGTTTGTTTAGCAGAGCAAATCGGAATTATGAAATCTTATTTTTCTAGCAAATTGACATCACCTATGGGAAATGGTAATCTATCAAAATAGACACACATGATTAATGGTGTGTGAAGGAGCAAATTGCAATTTGGGAAAATAATTCAGACAAATTTTTTGTTGCCAAGTATTGTTATGTTGTTACTGATAGTTGAAAGGGAAATTTATGATGTGAAGATAATGAATTGTTTTTTTCTGTGAAAAGAAGACGAGGTCACTTTTAAGTTCCGTTTAATTTCCTCTCTGAGAATGCTTCCCAGCCTAATGACTACTGTCACAAAAATTCTTGTAAAAAATTGCAAATATTTTGTCTACAATTTTCTACAATTCATTCAGGTTCCGAATCTAACGGATAATTGCAACTATGCAATTTTTACGCATGAAACGGATACGTTTGTCATGGGAGAGACGAGTTCGTTTCACGAGCTCAATGTCAGCAACCTTACGTCAATTTGCCGACATGACATGCCCAAGTACTTTGGATTCTACCAATTTACGCCGCATCCCTTAAGGGACCCCAGAACTGGAGACATCTACAATATTGGCACTTCGGTCAAAACAGGCCTTAAGTACAACTTGGTCCGTATACCTCCAAAGCAAGGCAATATTTCGGCCAAGGATCATTTCAAGAAGAACCTCAAAGTCATTGCTACGATTCCGAGGTTTGGAATCTATTTTAAAAAAACAAAAATATATATTATAAAAATATAAATTTCACACTAAACAACGAAGAATCTAATGTCTAAATGATAAAGTCAAATAATTCCAGCTTACTTAATTACTGGCTTTTTAGATCCTTGTTAATCCAGTTTTGGAAATACGAAAATTCAAATTTCAAAGATCATAACCAAATCTTACGATAATTCTACCATGACTTTCTAAGTGTAATATTAAACTTAAATTGTAAGTGTGGAGGAATTCTAAGCTAGTTTAAAGCTTCAAATTAATCTCAAATTTAGTATGTTTGAAGTAAAAAATTACAGTATATAAGATGCTGAGGCACGAATCCTAATTATACCAATATCACACTTACAATTTACAAGCCTACAATACGAATTTTGTTGGAATTTTTTAGAAAAAATAGTGAAAAAAATAGTGAAATTTTTATATTTTTATTTCAAATAAGAAAAAAATGGCTGAGTTTTGTAATACGAAACTTTTTGCGTTATAGTCGCTGGAACACTTGGATTGGCTGCGCCCACAGCTTTGCCATGTCCGAAAACTACGCCATCTTTGTAGAGCAACCGCACATTCTTAATATTGGGCGCTACATTGCACATGGACTCGTGCGCAATGAGGCGTACCGCCTGTGGCTCGAATGGCATCCCGAGTACCCAAATCGCTTTTATGTAATTAACAAAAATACCGGGAAAGTTTTAAGTACCGAATACCTGTCAGCCGATATTTTCTACTTTATTCACATCATAAACTGCTACGAAGACGAAGTCAACGATCAGTTAGTCCTCGACATAAGCACCTACGACGACCCTTCCGTTCTCGAAAATCAATTTCTCCACAAACTACGCTCCGAATGCAGTTTCTACGATGACAAATATCAAGCCTCAATTCGACGCTACATCCTTCCCGCTCAAAAATGAAGAGAAGCATAAAACGGTAATTGTAGAGAGCACTGAAATTGCCGGTAAGGGTCTCGAAATGGTGGTCGTGAATCGATCCTACATTGGGCGGCCCTACGCCTTCGGATATGGCACGACCCTTACGGCAAGGGGCCCCTTCACCAAATCCGTTGTCAAAGTGAATTTTAGAACAAAGCAGACCCTCCAGTGGAGTGCCGGAGAAAATATGATATTTGGAGAAGTAATGTTCGTTCCGAGCGAGAAGCGGCGCTGCACGGCTACGCTTCGAAGTGTACGCTTTGGGAACTTGGGGGAGATCGATAGGCATAGCATTAGGGACAAAGGGCTCAAAACGCTCTGTGATGGGAATAATAACGAATGTGAGCTGTTTGATGAGGATGAGGATGATGGGTACTTGATTGTGCCCTCAATGGACATTCGTGAAGGGCACGACGACTACCTCTATTTTCTAAATGCAAAAACAATGGATAGAAGTTGGACGAGTCACTTTTAATATGAGAATTCCGCCAGCATTTCATGGCCACTTTTTATCGACGTGAAGGGGCACTTAATGAGGGGACTTTGTCCCAGGCAATTTTCGAATCCTTGAACTGATTTAAGGCTTTAGGATAAGAAGAAATCAGGAGGCACAATCGTCACATCTATAGATATTAAGTGAAAATTGCTAATTAATCAAACGCTTACGTTTTTAAACTCATTAATTGTTAAAAATTAACTAACGACCGTCTTCGCTTTACAGAAAAGATATTATTTTTTTGTAATTCCAAAACCGAAACCATTTATGTAATCCCTACTTAATTGAATTCGAATTAATAGCAAAAGGAAAGAGGAACGCCAACATTGATTGTAATATACATTTGGTCCAAATAGTTATTACCAATTAGTAATAAACGACAGTTACTAATACTTAACAGTTAAATCATTAATTTAGAAAAAAAGAAATTATTTGAGTGTTTACAATAAACCTTTTAGTAGAATACTAATGCCTATCTTTACTCTTTTTCATATGGCTCTATACACTTGACTATAAAAATCATTATTAATTTAATTAGTTATGACCTCTGCACAGCATTTTTTTTCAGTTCACTGAATTCGGTTTAACAAAATTCATGATTAAATTTAAATGAATTGAATTTATTGTTTCACTTTTCATGCGTGGAAAAGTTTATAATTGGGTGGGTAGGAATTATGCCCAAAAAATATTAATTTGCTTAACTCAAATTTAATTCTTTTTTTTTCTATTTTGAAACAGTTTGAAGTTCCATTAAATGCAAACCAAAATTTTGACTCTAAATTAGCTGCTACGTCTTTGGTTTCTAAGCTTTAGGTCCTCTAAATATTTGGACCTACGCTTTCGCGACTTCGCATTTGGTTCTACGCATCCGTCCGTTCCCCTGAATACGGTTCTTACAAATTGACAAATAGTGAAATGGACCTTAAATTAATTTTGAAATAAGACTAGTGAGATATATTTGTATATTTGATAATTTGAAAGGTTAAGATAGTAATAGACAAGCACCTAATAAAATAAAACAACGCAATTGTAGTTTTCAAGACAAGATTTCACGAATATTGTTTCCAATACAGGTATTTTGAAAAACGAAGTATTCACAAAATATTTCAATATATATATAACCTAACTCAAACTCAACTTTGCACAAGACACTTAACCATCATGATATAAGGCAAATTCAAAGAACGGCTTGACTAAAATTTCTGTTTCTAATAATTTAGCGATAGTATTAACCTAAAAAAAGATCAAAGAGTAATAAATTACCAATTCAATTCCATTTACATGCTCAATTTGCTTCAACTTTTGCCTATGGTTTCTCCTTCAAAATTAACCTCTTCAAATTCAACAATTCACACAATTCGGCAAGTCTAAAATTAAAATAGATACATACTTGTGTATTGTTAGTGACTTAATGGAAAGAAAAGGCTCTTGGGCAAACTTCTAAAAATGATCAAACTCTGTTTTACACTTCTTTTACTGATTGTTGTTGTCTCTTACGCCAAAAAGAAGGTAAATTCCATCAATGATTAATAAATGATTACCTTAAAGGCTTTTTGCAAAAAATATTTGATTTATTTCCAGAAAGTGACCCTATATGACTGTCCCACTGATTTATTTTGCCAAGCAATTTCACCAGAGGATCAACCAAACACATTTGCTAGGTGCAAAAATGCAGAAGAAGGAAACGAAGAGTCGCTCAAAATTTGTGGCATCGCCTATATTTCAGTAACTGAAGCATATTTTAGAGAAAATAACCGTTTTTTTATTTGTTTCAAAATTTTCAGGACAGTGACGAAAATTCTCAGCTTCGGGTACCAAATCCGAATGATAAACGGTGCGAAATGTCGAATACGATAAAAGCCAAAAGACTTTGTGCCGATTATGATAGGACGCATAGTCCTTATTCAGGCTCAATCAACGGAAGGCCATACACGCACTGTGGAAAGGTCATGACACCATACTACTGCACCGTTGGCGGCAAGACCTACGTCGCTTGCGCCTTTGTCGCCGTGGACTGCCCAAGTCCCTGTCCAACACCTACCGTACTACCAACACTAAACAGTCGACTGATTTCTTTAGAAGCTTGGTAAAACAATCTGTCCTCGACTATTCCAACCTCACCTTAACGGATTTGGGCAAATTCACAAATCGTTTGAAGTTAAAATCATCTTTAGTTTCAACCGTCAAATAGATTAATCGCTAAACTAACAATTAATGCATTTAATTATTAATAATCACTATAAAGTCATGAATAAATGAAAAAAGTCAATCACGATTAGCTAATTGTAATTAAGAATGGTCAACCATAATTTTGCATGTTTCATACATAATTATTTGTACTAGTTGTCACAGAGCATCAGGGGATTAATTCAATATGTCGACTAAATGCCACCTTAATTAATTTTGTTATAAATTATGAACAATCAGCTCATTGAGTTGAATTGAGCGAACAGCATTGCAGTTGTATAGGGTGCAGTAACTATTTCACTTGTTCTCAAACAGTTGTTCTGGGATCTTCAAAATTTGAATAGCAATTGAACCACATGACCGTATACGCTCCAATCGGCACCATCGCTACATAGTAGACTAATTATTTGGAGCGCTCCTGTTAATTTTTTAAGTATTCCAGAATTCTTATCTGGTTTATGAAAAACCCGTTTCTAATGGATTTAGAGCCAGAACACTCCCAATATCCGCGGTATCTCACCTATGAATAGTCCATTTTATGTTAAATTTAAAAAAAAACGATTCTAAAAAATCTCGATTTTTTGTTAAACTTCAGAATTGAGCACGAGAATTTGCCTCTCTAATTAACATAAAGAATAGTTTCACATGAGGTTTGAACTACATGTGGACGCGATGTAGTTGATTGGTGTATGTACCCTCACATGGTTCCCTTACAGGCGTATAAAGGTTCATCTATGTTACTAAACAGAAAGTGTTTTTTGAAAGCCTGATACACTTTTGACTTTTTATACAAAATACTTAAGGACCTATAGGAATCTCAAATACTAATCTTATAAAACTATTTGTCTTTTAATTGGTTTATAGCTTCGAATTTTGGAGTTCATTGACCATGTCTAAACGAGGTGTTGAAACCGAATTATTCTAAGAACAATCTCATAACACAATTAACTTTTAAGATTGACATTAGGTTAGATGCCATGTTAATTTTCCTATTAAACTATAGCAAAAAAATTCTTTTAATATTATTCCGATTAAAAATCACATTCAAGAGAAAATCTAGGCCGCCATCCAACTTTTGTCAATCAATCATGCTATTTTTCCGTAGGCTTCTATATTCTTGTCTCTAAAAATTCTCGGCTAAGTTCATTCTCCGCTGAAATTTTGAATGTTCAGCACTCACGCCACAATTGCTTAAGAAAAGATCAAACTTAAAAATGAACAAATTTTTCCTTGTAGTTACTTTGGCAATGGTTGCGTACGCCAAGGTAAATTAATAGCTAAAATAAAATGGAGAATTCTTAATAATGGCGTAATAATTCCACAGAAGCTGTACGATTGTCCAACTGACTTGTTTTGCGAAGCCATTCCACCAGCGGACGAGCCAAACGTTTTTTTCCAATGCAGTCACGCCGAGCAAGGGAACGAAAACGCCCTGCAAGTCTGCGGAATCGCCTGCACGCAAGTAAGTACGAGCTGCGACAATTCTCACAATTCACATCTCTATACTATAAATACTGAAAATTTCAAGTTCTCAAAAAAAAAATTAGGATGGCGTTGAAAATCCTCCGGTAAAGAACCCGAATGATGACCGTTGTGAGCTTTCTACAACGAAAAAGGCCAAAAGGCTCTGTTCCCGCTATGTCAAGTCCCACTACCCCTACACCCGCTTCCTCAAGGGAAAAGCCTACACGCACTGTGTCAAGGGCGTGACCCCTTACTACTGCACCGTGGGTGTCAAGACCTACGTCGTTTGCTCAGTGGTCGAGGTTCACTGTCCCAACCCATGTGATGCCAAGTCCAATGTCGAAGGCGAAACAGACAACACGACTGACGGAAACCCGGGTATGTAAGGTGAACTGACACAGTCAATGGAAGATTACAGAACTTCATCTTCATATTCAAACTAAATTTTAAATGGTCAATGCATTAATTATATAATCAAATCGCCTTCATGAGCAATTAAATAAAGACAAATTGTTCTATTCACGGCAATACAATGCTAATTTTACATGTCATTATTCTTAATCAAGATTTTGGATAATATTTTAAATTCACTTTAAAATTCCAATTGTACTACTTAGACCTAAATCAGAGTCGACTTCGCGTGTAAGAAAATAATGAATTCATGGCCAACAGTAGCATTTTGATCTTATGAATTATTTTGTGCCAAGTTTGAATTTCGTTTCATCTTAATTCATGAGAAGCATTGTTTCGCAAGATGCTTTTTATATATCAGCATTCTTAATATTTAGTTCAACTTATAGTGAGCGACCTTTGGAATATATTGGATACAAATTTTGAATATTTTAAATGAAAATTTAATTTTAAAATCCTATTGTGCTAAAATACTCCTACCTAATTGGGATAACTTTTATTTCAAAAACGCTAATTCAGGACTCATTTGCACTTCTGAAACAATTAATGTACCTTGTGGAAACTACTGAAATAATGCGAGTGTAGAGAAGCGGTGATTCAAAATTCATTGACAAAGTTGCTAAACTACCTTTAGTATGATGGAAAATTTTAGAAATTTTAGAAAGTTAAACTTCAAGGTGTCAATTCTCATTGTTAAGACTTTCTGAATAGAGAATTTTACGAATGCATTGTTTTTGTAACAAATCGTACATAATTTAAACACTAAAAGTAAACATCGAGCTAAGGCAGGAATTAAGTTGCAGTCAAGTTGTCACTATTAATGCTTAAAATCAACACTATGTATTTCAACAATTACCACATCATACAAATAACCTACTTCCGTAAGCACCCACCATTTTCAAACTATGTTAACTCATTCAATATTTTACCTATATGTCATTACTAAAAGCATTTTAATTCATAATCATTTTTCAAAAAAGTCATGCATTCCAATTGTTGTCAAGGATTACACACTTAAAGAGGGTCATTAGCCTAAAAATAGTCTCAAGACGTGTTTTCCAAAAAAAATTTCACTACATAAGCCAAAGAACCCCGTTCTAAGACAGAATGATTTTTTTTAACCTCCGGCTCCTCCTGGCTTTCGACAGTCTCAACCACATTAAATTTATAATAGTAAAGAAAATGGCAAAAAAATTGTATTAAAATACATCTTATTTAATAAAGACGAAAGCGTGCATGCGCGGAAGTTGAATTATTTCAAATATGTTATATTTGTTTAGACTGCTGGCGAATCAGGAAATATTAACAAAATGCCTTGCCTATGACAAGGGTACCCTTAACGGACCTCTTCAATTTTAGGCCTTTGTATTTAATTTTTCTATTTACCCTGCCTTCAACCTGAGTATGTTTAAAAATGAAACTTGAATGAAGTCCCTAAAAGGGTACAACTGTCTTAAAACGGGCTATTTGGCTAGTATAGGAGTAAAGCAAACGATTTATTTATTAGAGTACTAATTTCCATAAATACCAGAGTAAAGTAAATTTTTAGCAAATCGTGTAAATTTCTAATTGTTTTAAGTGATGTCGTTACGAAGTCATGCTTCGGGGAACAGTTGCATTGGACAAAAAGTGTGACACAACTAGCGCCACCTACGACTTCGGACTCATCGCCGACTTGGACAGCGCTTCAAAATTAAACAAAAGCGTTAGTGTCTGGACTTCATATTTACTAAGAGGGACACTCACTCTTGACTACTGTTGCAAATGTCCAGGGGATTCAAAAGTAATGTTTAATTTTTTTTTAAATTAGTGCCATTTTCTAAAATTTAATATGCAGTTAAGTGTCCAATTCGATCGTGAATCTCAAACGTTGACTTCGAGTCTCAATGAAAACGGTCGCGGAATGGAGCTCTCTGCTCTTCAGACATTTAACCATCGCCTAATGACCTGTGACGATCGAACAGGAATCGTTTTTGACATTGAAAATTCTAAAATCAAAACACCGCTTCCATTTGTCATTCTAAACGACGGAAACGGAACGATTCCCAAAGGTAGGTGACGCGCATTATGAATTTTTGTTTAAAATAAGCCCGCCTTAGTTTGTAAATCGAAATATGCCGTACCAACTAGTAAAGTTTTCAAATGAAATAATTAATACGTAGAAATTAATTGTCGCGTCCTCTACTGGTTTACCGACTTGGAACGGGCTTGTGTGGCTTCCCTTTCTACCAATATGAATTGTAAAAGCGAAAATCAAGTTAAGTCCCTAATTTTTTAAACAAACCTAACTCACATTACATTATCCAACTATGGGGAGACAAAATATCGCTTTTATATGCAAGAGTTTGAATTTTGTATGTTAAATAGTAGTATTTCAATGAAGATAAGTCCCGGTTTTTTTTTAAATCTAACTCACGTTACATTATCTAAGTACGGCGAGAAAAAGTATCGTATTTATATGCAACAGTTTGAATTCTACATGAAAAATAGTGGTTGTGTATTGAAGATATGTCCCGGTTTTTTAAACAAGGTTTCAAATGCGAGTGGGAAACCGTTAAAGACGGCTACCTATATGCGGGAAGTCACGGTAAAATAGTATACGGTAAGAAGGCAGAAGATTCTACCGACTACTCACAATGGGTTAAGCGAATTTCACCTGACGGAGTCATTACCACCCAAGACTGGAGAGGGAAATTTGAAAAAATTAGGAAAACACTTAATGCTACTGGAGCGGATGGTAATGCTAATTAATTAAGATTATGATTAATTGAGATCATGATTAACTAAAACCAAATACTAACGACTCTTAAAAGGTAAAGGTTTCGTTGTGCATGAGTCTGGTACTTGGGACGACATCAAAAACCGTTGGCTGTTCCTACCACGACAAGTTAGCTCATCTGCCTACGACCCATCTACGGGGGGTTGCCAAGGAAGCAACATAATGGTCTTTGCAGACGAGGCGTTTAGCAAAATTGAAGTAAATGCAAATTAATTTTTAATTAATGCTAAACTTAAATTGCTCTGTATAAAATGTTCCTTATGTTGCGCTGCTGCGCAGGACTCCTTTGCTAAGAGTTAATATAGAAGCAAACAATGTAGAAGCCAGGAGGAACTATTTGAATTAACGCCCTACTGTACTTAAACGGGCTTGTTTGGCTCTACATTACCTTTACAGTAGCAAGAAGAGTTGTGCGCTGCAGCGCAAATTGGAACTATGTTGGCTTATGAAACAATTTGATTTCATAGGTGAGGAAAGTTGGGACGGATGATTTTGACGCCACTCATGGATACTCTAGCTTCAAATTCATCCCAAATACAAATAATTCCTTGGTAGTAGCGCTGAAAACGCTGGAATGTGAGCTTGTGCGGGACGAATCAAGTACGCTAAATCCGAAGCCAGTTCTTGTTCAAACGTTTATCCAAGCCTTCTCTACGGATGGTAGAGTAATTATGCCAGAAACTTTAATTGAAAATATTAAGTACGAAGGAATTGAATTCCTTTGAATAAATGCTTAGAGTAGGAATACAATTTTAATTAATTGCCAAAATTGTTGCAATTCATAGCATTGTAATTGTCATTAAGTGTTAATAAGTAATTAAGTAATTTCCTTTTAAATTCATTTCGCAAAATGCAGTCCCATTTTTAGAGCAGAAACAAAGTGATATTTGTGTAATTATTAGCTTATACTATAATTAACAAAATTAAAATTTGAAACTTGTCTAAAAAAAATTGTTAAATTCCATTTTGACTTAATTTAGTTAAAGATCTATACAAAAAGAATATGGTAATTTAAATTTTTGAGTAAGATAAATGCAAGCCGACTTAAAGTTTACTAATTTTTAACTTCATTTTCTTCTCTATCTCAATCCCTAATAAAAAAAAATATATGACGGTATATAGTTTAAAAACATAAGGAAACTAATAGTGGTGGCAAGCGGCGCGACAAACAATCCACTTACACACCTGTCGATAACACAACGCAAAATGTTGTCGATATCGAAATATCGTGTCTTACTTTCAAGTGTCCTGATAGATATGAAGATATGACACCAGCAGGCATGCGACCGGCTACAAATTATAGTCAATTGCGACATTGTGTATTTACGATAAGTCTAGATATTAGTTTAGGTTATTTAGATAAATTTCGCAATTTAACATTATTTTCCACTATAATATGCAAATGAACAACCAATTATCTTCTATTGTTCTTCTTTCTTGTAACATAAAAAAATCTCCGAAATGAAAACTTTAGTGCTATTTTATTTCACATATACAATTACTGCAGCTTTACTTCCCGTAACGCAGGCTCAGGGAAAGATTTGAGAACATTGAAAACTATAGAGGAAATTATTGCAAACCGCTAAGTAATTGTAAACAAATTTACGTCCACGGCGGACGGTGAGGGTGAGAAGGAAAAGATGGATGAGTACATACCGTGGCTCCGCACCAGCTTGCCCCTCTGCGCCGTGGCAAACATGAATGATCGCTTAGCCACCGTAGAGGATCCAGCGTATCCCAAACAAATCATCGACATTGAGTCCGTACTTGCTCACCTCACTTCGCGAGCAGCCGATTCCAAATCCTTCCTGAGTTTGCGCTGTTCGGACGCAATTCCGGTGCGCACATCAGCCTTCTCTTGAGCTACTCACGTGACCACGGACAGCAGGTCAAGGCCATTACGGCCCACGTGGAAATGGTGGACCTTTGGGATCCGGACTACTTGGAAGTTCCAGCTTCTTTGGCCTTGTCATGCCACTCGTTTAGGTTTGGGGCCGGTGACGCAGGCGCAACGGCTATAGGACGCTTTGGATTACTCAGGCGTAGAGGACGAATATCACATGTAGCCAAACGAGGACCATTCATTCAACGATCCTGATAATTTGGGGCACATGCGAACAGAGGTAGAGTTCTTTTTCAATGAGCATTTTTAACAGGATATTGAACTGCTTTTTGGTAGTTTAACTATTATTAATATTAATAGTATATTATTAATAAATTATGATTAATTAACTCTCCAGGAATTTCAAAGTCTATTTTTTTAAAGGACATATTAGAACATAAAAAATAGCCTACAATAGCGTAGTAGCATAAGCTAAAAGGCCTTAAATCCTTTAAAAAACACCAATATCTTTTGGAAGATGGAGTAATTTAGAAGAGCTGCAGTTTTCATCACATCACGTTAAGCATGAATTATATGTTGCAATTTTAAGTATAAATTATCTGATAGAATTTGCAAACAGCACTACAAGGTAAGGGCACGGCAAAAAGCAAAAGAAACATTTTTTTTTAAGAAAGCTAGATTTTTGGCTAATCGTGTTTGCATTTAATTTTTGACATTGATCTTTATTGGCGTAAAAACTACTAGCTGCACCATGCCGCTTTGCCGCACTCGTTTGCTA
>VYYI01000424.1:0-32038 GCA_021029175.1 Bilobella aurantiaca | reverse complement strand
GACTGAAAAAATTACTCAAGCTACCAATATATTTTTTGTCCTTATACCTAGATAAGGTTGATAGGTAGCTTCTCAAAAGTAATTAAATATGAAGTTTTTATTTTCTGCTCTGGAGCCTAAAAGTGTTGTCTATTTTTTCACTGTTAGGCAGGAAGTTAATGTACCACTCGGATATCTTTGACGCCTATCCGAAGGGTGAGGTGTTCTTGGGCCACGTGCCAGAGTACAGGGTTTCTATTGGTGGATTCGGAGAGGACAAGGACAACCGACTGGCTTTTACAGTCAACACACCCAGTCGAACCTTCATTCTCTCCACAGAAAACAGGGCCGAGCGGGATCGGTGGATAGAAAAATTAACTCGAGTGGTGCATCGCGACATGACTGAAAAAGACTTCCAGCGTAAGTACAAGAAGCCAACTAAACAGGAAGCTCAACCGAAATTTCAATATGATTTATTATCATTTTAATGTGGTTATTTCTAGTTGCTGAGACCTTAGTTCGCAAACGAAATGGAAAGAAAATGTCCATTTTGAAATGAAGTCAGTGAAATCGACGAAAGCTGTTGGGCAAGACTTAATTAGGCTCTTTACTTCTCAAGTCTCCTTTGTATTTATTTCTCTTTAGTCATAGAAATTAGGTTGCGCCGCTACTACTCCTCTATTTCTTATTCAGTTTTAAACTTTACACTGCCGCTTTAATAAATCCTACATTTCTTAAAAACACCTCTTCTATGTAGGTATATCCGTAACTTTGGGCAGGCAAAAAAAAGAGGCGAAGGGCTCCTTTGGTCTTAAAAAAGGCCCTTTGTTTTTATTCATTTTGTTGTTGTAAGGGCTTGTGATAAGGGCTCGCGCGCGCTGCGCTCAAGCAATAGTCAGAAGAAGACGAGCATTGTATCTCCACAAGATAAAGCCTTTTCTAAGAAAAGCAGAAGAAAGCACAATAATTTTCCGCCTGTCAATTTCATATTCCATTTTAAAGCAGCGTTGCAGTCAGTCAAGGTCCTGTTGTGACAATCATGTAACGTTAATTGTTATTCGTAATTGTCGTTACCTAAAATATTAGTTATGCCAAATTATTTCGCAAAGTTCCTCTCAGCGGTGGACCGCTGCGGTGGGTGCCTCCAAAGGTCAAATCTATTACCAATTCTTCTTGGAATTTGTTTTGGGGTCACCATTGGCCTTACAGTGATTCCTTTTGCGGACTTCTACTGTGATGGACAAGGGCTTGGTAAGGGTGGGCCCACGCCGGTGGGTCCAGTGTCATTGGCCAATCAAGACTACGCAGTGCCGGTAGGGAATGACCTCGGAGTTGACCTCCGACAGATGCCGTCGGACAATAATGACAACAACAAGGTGATCAGGAAGAAGCGTGCCGCCGAAGCTGAACGGTTCGTGCGCCCTCGCTACTTATCTACGGAGTTGGGCTTGCGTAAAAAAGTGATTGTGGGCGTGGTCTTGTCCGATCCATCACCAATAGGCATTCAGCGTCTCCTTCGAATAAACCAAACTCTGCGACACAATGTCGATAAACTCATTTTCTTTGCCAATGGGACAACAGGGGAAATTAATGGAGCGAATCAGAGGCTAAGGGCCCTTGGTATCACGGGCATTGTGCCAATTGAGGTCAAGCTGGCCAAGATACTTGAGAGTGAGGATTTGGTGGCCAATCACGTGGCTTTAAGGGCCCTCAAGTACTTTGGAGACAGGTTTAGCAACTTCTTTGACTACTACTTCTTGAGCTTGGACAGGGGGTATGTCTATGGTCGAAATTTGATGGAAACGCTCAAACAAATCAGCATAAATGAAGATGTCCTTTGGGGCATTCCGCGCGAGACTACAGCTCCATCTGGCGGAAATCGTGCTTGCGAGTTAGGTAAGACAAAATGAGCGATTTGAACGAACAATAGTTTGGCAGTTTCCAAAGCTTTTGTCTTTAGACTACGGATTCGTTATTGGCCGAACTATATTGACGCTGATTGGAAGCCGATTGTCAAGATGCTGGAGCAGTTCTATTCTACGTGACACGCACGGTGGGAATATGTCACGCTGCCTCGAGTATCTTGTACCTTCAAACGTGACATGTAGAGAAGAAATTGAGGTTAGGAGCGTTTTTATCGTTTTCCTTTAAGTCAGGTACGCTGAAGCGCTTTTTGTGTCTAGAATCAAAAGTACAAAATGGCGCCGGGTGGCATTCGCTTGCCCAATGGGACGGAGGGCATAATTTTCGCTGGACCAATTCCGACGGGAGAAGGCATTGTGCAGGCCCATCAGACCTTCTGTCTAGTAAATCCCCAAAAGCTTACCTAGTACTTGAGCCTAACGCTAAATAATCGCTGAATTGCAATTCCAGGCTCGGAAGCTGGAAATTGATCGAGAGGTCAAGAAATTGCGACAAGTGATGCTCACCGTTCGACCCAAACTTCCGGAAGCCTATCGCAAGCTGTCGTGGCCCCTTGGCCTTCCCGCTCCGCCCCAGCCCAAGACTCGCTTTGAGGTCAATCGCTGGACATATTTCACTGTTGACAAGGCCTTCTTCCCGGATGCTGTCAATGTGATCAAAGAGCACGATGAACTGGAAAAGATTGATATTGACAGTATTCTCAGCATTGCGAGTCGATTTCTCGAAGGTAACTCGTCGAGCGCTGATAGTAGCAAGTATCGCTTTGAGTCTGGATACAAGCGATCCTCGCCCATTCGTGGTATGGACTACATTCTCGATTTCAGGAATCTGGTCACCGGATACCTTGAACGGTGAGTATTCCAATTCACAAGTAGTTATGTGGTTTTATTCAGCGATTAAGCATCAGCGATGAAGCAGCATAAGCACTTTGGAACATTTCAGCGATCATGCATCTTATATCTATGAATTGAATGTTATTGAGCACTGCACTGGACTGGAACCAGGGGGTAGTTACATCTGACGCTGATTCTTTAAGGCGTCTTGTTTTGGAGAGGGGCCCTTATCCCTTCTTGGGAGCTACAATCGCTTCCAATTGTTGCTGAAAAGAAATGCAAATTTTCTTAGTGGAATTTCGACTAATCGCTTTAAAGTGATTTAAGTTCTGAACCTTAATTTGATGATTCGCTTTCTTGAGAAAGGCAATTTCTTCTGAGTGCTTGAGCTCTTCGTTCTGCTTCTGTTCAGCGTACTTGGTCTGAATGGCGTCCATCTTGGACTGGAGGTCTCCCACCGCTGATTCCAAAGCGTCTTTCTCGTCGTTCATTTCCTTAATCTTAGATTCCAGGTCAGATTTTCCACTCTCCGCCATCAGAGCCTTCCGCATGCCATACGCCGTTGAGCTCTCGTAAAGTGTACGATACGCTTCCAGCGTCATGTTGATCTCGTCGCGGACGCGCAGGAGCAGAATTCCCCGCTCGGCGCAGTTGATTGTCACCTGCCGAATGAGCTCATCTGGACAAACATTAGCAATTGTCAACTTTGACCTTTGACCCTTGACCACATATGACCTTTACCGAAAGTCTGCGCATAGAGTTCACGCCGAATGGGACAGATTCCAGTTTCACGGGCCTGCATCTGCTTTAGGCGGAGGTTGAGCTGCTCCTCGAGGGTGATGATATCTTGGCGCGTGGCAGGCACCGTAGAAACCTAGATCCCAAGGTCAAAGGTCAATGTTGAGACGACAAATTCTATAGGCACGTTTACGGTTTGGCGCCACATGTTCCCAGAGTCGTCACGCCATTGGCGGGGCGGGATGATTGCGTTGAGGATTTCCTCCGTCTCCTTCTTGCTCATCGCTGCGTCTCCGGAGCAGTGTCCAGGGGGACTGAGGACAACGCCCGTGACCATGGACAGGCCCTTGGCATGCGGTTGGGTTGATTGCTCTACTTTGTCCTGTAGGTCATGTCATGTCACACTTGACCACCCAGTTCATGTCATTGAACCCTTTGTCATTTATCCTGACCTTTTTCCGCTCGTGGGTGGCAATGAGGAAGGGCGTGTCATACTTGACGAGCGTCGTTTGACCTCCGGCCATTGCCAGTGCATCTCCAGCAGGCTGATCGTTTCGAGGACTTTTGTTCATGTGCTTTGGAACTTCCATTCGGACGTCGGTATCCATTTTGTATGTGATACGTTGTTTCAGCGAATATTGAAACAGTATACCAAAACAATTCGAGTTTTTTACAAGGTTTTTTTGGAGCGATTTCCACTTGCTGCAGATATCGCTTCCTTGCTGTCGCTGATTTGCTAACTGTTATTTTTTTTTGTAACAGTATTTGACGTTTGGCAGCCAAGGTAAAGTTTAGTCAATAAAATATCACAACGCAACGCTTAGAATGGAAAGGGCTCCTGAAAGGGGACCAATCAGAAGCCAACTAAACTATATGAATGCACAAAAATGTTAAATCTAGAAAACACGTTTTTTAAATGCTAATTTTGTTTTAAATTTGTAGAATAAAATCGTATTTCTTTTGATGGCAGGGTCGAAGGGCTACGGGGCCTCACTTCGTCAATTGAAATTCTGCCAGTACCCTTCACAACAGAGGGGAAGCGTCTCCTCTTCATCATTCCTATCACAAGGGTCAACATGGCCCAAGTGCCTCCCTTCCTTTCATATTGGTTCACCACGCACCTCAATCGACAGAACAGCACCAACGTCATCATGGCCCTTGTCCAGAACCTATCCGCCAATCACTCCAGCAAGGCCCTTATGAGCCCTTCAGAAACATCCGACCTGCGCACTCTCATCACTTCCTACAACAATGGCTCCCACCCTTACCTCACCCTCAATAACATTACGATGGCTCGTGGTGGGGCCAAGGTGGCTTTTGCCGTCCTCAGCCTCCACTCCACTACAAACGTTCATCTCGGAATTTTGGACCACTTTGGCCGCCGTGGCCTTGTCCGTCCTTCAACCCTCCTGGTTTTCCTGGAACCCAATGCTCAAATCAGCGATGACTTCTTCAATCGAATTCGGCTGAAGACTATTCTGGGTAGTCAAGTCTTTAGTCCCATTCCCTTTGTAGAGTTCAACAGAGGCATGTCAAGGGTCAAAGGACACGACCCCCTCCGGGAACTCGAGGTGGACAAGAACACGGGAGCGTTCAATACTCAAGATTACAGAGTCATCAGCTTCTACTACTCTGATTATCTGGAAGGTTTGTGAGCGCGAGCAATTCCTGATTTTTTGAAAATCGCTGAATTCCTATACGAATTTTTGAAAATCGCTGAATTCCTAAACTAATTCTTGAAAATCGATATTTCAGCACGACGCATCTTGGGTGAGAAGGTCAATGACCTGCTGAACGGTGTGACTGACCCTGGAAAGACATTGGTTGAAATCTTCGTCCAGGGGTCGCCCCTCTTCGTCTTCCGAGGAGCAGACCCTCAGTTGATTCTGCGCAATGTACACCAAGCCTGGACTCCAGACTCATGTCTCGAGAACTTGGACGAATGCACTGGAGCCATGTGGCCCTCAAGGGCCCATTTGGCCAAGGTGCTGATGGACACGGGCATTGCGGAGTGACATATTGGTGCTAATAATGAAGGGTGCTGCAACTTTGCTAAAGTCTTGGACTCCATTTTGTTTTTTGTAAATCCTGCAGGACAGGGCAAAAGAGCGTTTCAACAGCTACTGCCAATTTATAAAGAATTTTTTTTAATATTGTTCCGTACGTCGATACTCCACTATGACGAGCATGTGTTTGATTATAAAATGATATAATTGAGTTAATTAATAAATTAACGATTAATCGCTAATTCGCTTGATTAATTAATCTGTGCAATGCATTTACACAAACCACAAATTGTCTCAAGATATTCATCTCTCCTCTCCTGTCTCAAAATGCATCGTCTCTAACTGGGAGTCAAAGCGGGAAGAAATTAATTTAAATTATATTCAATTGTCCCGAAGCTAGTTCAGTGGAAGTTAATTGTTATTTGTTGTTTCTGTTAATTAACATTTCTTAATTATTTTCTTACGCTCAAAGATATTGTTGTGTTATAAATTATCCCAGCCACACGAGCGGAGACCTAATAAATTAATCAAGGGAAAGGTAAGCGACACTTTGACAATGAAGAATACATTACAAATATATGTTAAGTTCATTTGGGTTGGATTTCAACGAAGGGGGGCCAAAATTTCAGAGACGTTGCGCAGCTAGAAAAAGATTAGGTTTCTCTGCGCAAAAACTTTAAAACCTAACCTTCTTATGAGGGAAAAGTTGGCTGTGGCCCCCCTTCGTTGAAATCCAACCGTTCATTTGCATTAAAAAAGGCTGTTAATTACTTTATTTAGCAACTTCAACTTTGACCTTGAGGTCAATTTCCAAAGATGGGGAAACGGTCAGTGAAAGCGACGAAGTCTGGGAAGTTTATGAACCCCACTGACCAGGCCCGGAAGGAGGCACGCAAGAAGGAACTGAAGAAGAACAAGAAGCAGCGATTGCTCGTTCGAACCTCCGTCCTCAAGAACAAGGATCCTGGAATCATAATTGAGGAGCTGGACAAGCTGGACGAGGTGGAGTACAATGTCCACGAGCCACCTCAGCTGGCAGAGAAAGTTCTCAAAGACAAACGACGGAAATTGAAAGAAACACTCGACAGAGTCATGAAACTATACGTAAGAATTCCTAAATTGGCGATTAGGCGTCTTTTAAATTACTGATTCTTGTTCACTTATTTTTTTGGCATTTATGTTATAATCTGATATTATATATTATCTACTGATTGTGTAATGAAGTACACTTTACTTCAATTGTAGCAAAAGGAGGAGCCGACGTATTGGAACGAGTTGAAGCAAATTGAGAACGACTATGAAAGACGACGTTTTCATCGTATTCAATACTACGAAGCAGTAAAGCAAGCAGAGGCTGTGAGTAACGTCGAAGACATTCCGCTGCCTCCCTCGCTTGAAATGGACACCTCCATGCCCCCTCCTGTGTTTCTGCCTCCATTACCCGAAGATTTAAAAACAAAACCTCCAGGAATTTTAAAAAGTGCTCCTGTTACGATTCTAGGGACAGCAACACAATATCTTGGTCCTGACGGTCAGGAACCACCAGGTGTTCCTTCTGGGCCTCCTCCTGAATTCTCTAGCAGTGAAAGCGAAGACAGCGCTGGAGAAGACGACGACGATGATATCGAAACTGATGCTACTGTCACTGTTGTAACATCGAGTAATTCCGAAGTTGAAGGAATTGATTCTGTTCAAGCTAAGAAGAGCGTTCGCTTCGAAGCCCCGAGCGTAAATGCGTTGGATGAAATGGATCGATTTATGAAGGAAGTTGAGCAAGAGTTTAGTTCTATGAAAGAAGAAGACTTGAATCCTCCCGGCGTTGAAGGCTCATCGAGTGCAGCCCCACAGCTCCCAGCTTCACTTCCAACGACTGAAGCGAGATCGGCTGCTGGAGTTTCAGCCACCGTTGCAGCTGGAGCAGCCCTTCTAAATGCACAGTCCTCTCTGAATACCATGAGACCTCCTCCACCCTACTTTGTTGCTGGCTCACGCCCATTCTTTCCCTTTCCACCACCACCAATGGGAGGCAGCCCCATGAGCATGCCACCTCCGCCACCGCCACGACTCAGATTCACAAACAATCGTTTCAGACAGATAACTCCTAGAGGAACCTCAGTAACTCCAACAAAGCCTGCGACCACCTCCAAAAGTGGTGAGACGAAGATTGTGAGTGAAGCCATGATCCAGGCTAAGCCTCAGATAAGGTAAGTTTTCTCTTATTATCAATTTGCAATTTTTAAAAATTATGCTCTAATATTGCGTAATATGGCTGCTGGTACTAAATAGTGGCGAGAAAACATTGATTATAGTTTTAAGTTGTCATTTGGTATGGTACTACTAATTACTAATATTTGTGTTATTTTGCTTTCAGGAGTCTGAGTGCAGATGTGACGAGATTTGTGCCGGTTGCAGTGAAGACGAGACGTGACGATCAAAGTGGGAAGGAGTGGAAGCCAAGTGCACAACCAGCGCTCAATTCCTTCCAACAGGGAAAACCACCCAGTAAGGACTCCGCCTATGAAGACTTCATGAAGGAAATGGAAAGCCTATTATAACTTGTTCTAATTCATAAAAACTAGTGTAGAATTAACATAATTGTAAGTAACGCCTCAGAGTTTTTAAGGCTTTAAATTATAGATAAGTATATACAATACTGTGCCGTCGCCCTCGTCAATTTGTTCTTCTGAAGTAAAAGAAAAAAAATTATTGTGTTGGAAAACTGTCGAAAGTATTATTTAAAAAAATTCTTTTAATAACTCTGCTGGCAGGAAGTTTCTTACATCAAATAATTGTTTCCAATAAAATGTACAAGGTCAAAGGTCAAGTAAGGTTAAATCTATTCCAACAGACGTATTTGTATTGGGAGGGGCGGAGCAAGGCAATATTTTAATTACAAATAGTCAATGACGCTCATTCGGAACAAGCACCTTGCAGATTGGAAATTGTAATTGATAATTGAAGTTGTAATTACTAAAGAATTTCAAAATTGCAAAGTGTTTTCAACCTAATTGATCCAATTTAGTTATAATTTTACGTTTTTGGTATGGAATTTGTCAAGTGGCCTAATCTAATGACAGGTAGTTCGGTCATTCTTCCGAAATAGATTCAGCGATTTTCTTTTATTCTATTACACGTGTTAGTTACGTATTATAATAATTTTAATTTTGATTAGGGTTAACTATATTCAAAATTACTATGGTCAACATTCCTTGTTTCCAGCCAGTATCTGGTACACGTCAGCGGCCACAGTGCTGTGACGACACCTTTGGAATTACTGTACCAAGAGTCACAGTTCCCTTTCACCCAAACGGTGCTCTTCATCTTCTCCTCCACGGTTTCCAGGAACTCAACTTCCGCCGTGGGCTTCACCGTCACTCGCCGTGCGTTCCGCCTCATCATTTCCTCCACCACTTGAAGGAGATAGTTGACTTGACACTCAATCATCACCAGGACGGAATTGTGACCCAGGGCCTACAACAAAAGCGAAAAGAATTACTGTCAATTTGAAATAATTCCAACGGCTTTGGTTACTGCACCGTGGCGGTGCTGGAATCTCACCGTGTTTGGCCCGAGGAGGATGAAGTGGTTCGGTGCAATGGACGTCGTGATTCCGTAGTAGGTCGAAGGCCCCTCCTTCTTCCAAGTGGCCATGAGGTCAATGCCCTCTCTTCCAATCACTCTCATTGGTTCGTAAAAGTTCTGGACTTGGAATCCTGTGGCCAGGATAAGCACGTCCAACTTCTGCCTCTCCCCTCCCTCTGTCCAGATCTCTGATCCAGCGATTTTGACTATTTTGTCCCGGACGACGTTGACATGGGACAGTCCCAGGGCAGGGTAGTAGTCCGACGATTTTATGATCCTTTTGCATCCGAGCGTGTAATTTGGCGTCAGTTTGGTGGCCTTTGGATCTCCCTCTGGAAGCTGTTCTCGAATTGTGCGCTTGAGGAACCAAGTAGCTAATTGAGATTAATTAATTACAATTAATTCACTTAAACTCAATTAAGTCAAAGGCTGCTAGTCAATTTTGTCCAAAACCTTACTGAGATGATTGAGCCAATGGCCATAGGTGAAAACAGAGAGCATGAGTTCGGCAAAGATGAATATCCAGAAGCGATAGAGCCACATGATTGGTGGACAAACGCTGAAGAGCCATTGAACGGTGGGTGAGTAGTTAAACTGACGTCGCGGCGTGACCCAGGCAGGTTTTCGCTGATAGCAGTGGAGTTCTTTGACCTTGGGAGCGATTTCTTGGATGACTTGCACCGCTGAAGCGCCGCTGCCGATGACTCCGACCACTTTCCCCTCCAGCTCAATTGACTCCTCCCACTCGGCGGTGTGGACCTTGGTTCCAGTGAAGGCGTCAAATTCCTTGGGGTAGGAAGGGAGGCGCAGGGCTCCAGGACCGTTGATGACGAGGTCAAAGAGCCTTTCCTCTTCCGCCTTAGTCTTGACGTTGAGCACGGTGACTCGCCATTGGTTCATTCCCTCCTCCCACTCCATGCGGAGTACTTTGGAGCTGAAGTTGATGTGGGGGTAGAGTTCATACTTGACAGCGGTCTTGCGCATGTACTCCTGAATTTCAGCACCGCTGGAATAGCTTTGTGACCAATCTGCACAAGAAAACGCTGATTAGACCGAATTCAATTTTCAGCTTTTCAAAATCTAATGCTTACTTGGATTCGGCTCAAATGACCAGGAATACAAATGGCTTTGAACCTGAAAGAAAGAGGATCCAATTAGCGATTTTCTTGGAATAAATTTATTTCTTAAAATGCTGCTTGTTGCTGTCAAGAATTTTTAAGTATGAAACTTTTAAAGGGATTGGTGGAGCAAAATGGGCGTGACTTCAAAAAGGGGTGTGGCATGTGGCTTCAAAACTCTATAGGGGGGCGTGGCTTCAAAACTCAAAAAAGCGTTCCACGTCGAAATTCCTCAACAATTTGGTACAGCTTTACGCTTAAGCGTGCTTGAAGGTCTTAATTTTTGGCGCTGAAGTAAATCAGCGCTTGACTTACATCACAAGCGATGCCAGGGTACTTGTTCACAAACCAAGTCCCTCCCACGTCTGAATTCTCATCAAACAACTGAAACGAGGTCAACTTCAACTCTTTCTTCAACTTAATTGCTGCCGTGAGACCGGAAAATCTAAAAATCAAAATAAAAAGTTTTATTTCTAAAATTCTGACGACGAGAAGCCCTTAAGGGCACCTTCACTTACCCAGCTCCCACAATACAAATACTCGGAGTGGATCCGTCGGGAAAAATGGATTTTACCATACTAAGCAACTTTTGCAAAAACCTATTTTCCAAGTTATGATAGTTTGCAAGTGAGGGTAGGGAAGATACTTGGCAACTGAAGCGTCAAGTAAGTCAAAATTGTGATTTAAGTACTTTACTACCTCATCCTCATATCTACGTAGCAAAAAAAGATAGGATATGCAAGACAAGCATCAAATGACTCAATCGAAAATGAGATACAAAATGTCAAATCTCACTTATCTCCAATTATTCACAGCCGCGTGCTTATTTTCCGGACTTTCATTTTAAAGTGGCGTTGGCGTTTGAACTTGGTCCTCTCTAGCAAAAAACGGATATTTTGTGGCGCACGACTCCATTGAACACTCTTCAAGCACATCCACCACCACAACTCAAAGGTCAACAACAACAAAAAGCTTCAGGTGAAACAATGACAGTACTTCTCGTTTACAGTGTCACAACAGCACGTGCTATACCCTCTTATCCAGACGAAACGCTTCGCATTGACACCGCGCAAACACAACGCTCTATATTTCCAATAAATAATTCAATATTTTCCACCAATTCGGCCATCTCCATTTCTTCTCAATTTGAAGTTTTTAATAATTATTCTAAATAGATTTGTAGTTATAATAATAATTCTGGTTACATTTGATGAATACGACGCTTTCTTACTTCTCTAGCAGACTTATTAACGCTTTTCAATAATTAAACTTAAGCTTAAGAAATTGATTGATTTTTAGAATTAAGATTGTGTAAACCCTTGCGAAAAGTTTTAGAGTAGGGATTTATATACAGCACAAGAATATTCTTAACGCCAATTTAACTCCGACCATCGCATTCCTCAGCGACACGACAAATAAGTAACAGTTAGCTCAACGTCCATCGAAAAACGTTACAATTCGTAAAGGCCTTTTCAGCAGTTTTTCCATTATACAAAGTGGAGCACTCTTAAAAACAACGCAACGCATGAGAAGCACCGGACCGAACAATCCTTAAACCGTTCACACATCTATTTCTCGAGAAAAGTTACAATTCACTAAATTACAATTCGCAAAAGCCCTTCAGGAGGCCAAGGATACCAATTCCATCCCTTAAGTATCCCTCCCATCAAAATATTCTTTTTGATTTTTAGACTTAAGTTAATAATTAAGTTAATTAGAAAAAAAAAACTATCAAGTCTTTCTGTGCGCGCCCGTTTACATTCGTCATAGATTTGTAAAATCTGAAAGCCAAAATAGTTCAACTAAACAACTAAACTTAAGCCTACAAGATTTTTGTTTGCATTAATTTCTTTAGCACCTCGGAGTTACTAAAAGATGATTGATTAATTATGTAAGTAAGAAAGGAGAAAAGGAGTTTTTTTTTTACAATTAATGATTGATTTAGTTTCATTTTTCATATTAGTTGTTTCATTAATCACAGCAGACGTAATAAAGTGAGAAAAAACATGTCTGAGCTTGTAAGAAACTTAATAACCAACAAAAGTAATTTCAACTTCCCCAATTAATTGTTCTCTGTTGCAAATTAAAGCTCCAAATAAATTAAGGGTCTCCGGCGCTCTTCCTCTTCTATTCAAAAATTCCCTAAATCCTGCACCACTCCCTGTGACCACCATCTTGAGTGACTGGTATATGGAAAATACGCTTGCGCCAACTTTCCTGATATCACAACTGTTTATCTCAACTGTTCAACTGCGCCGTCCCTCCAAATATTTTCCAATTTGCCTTGGCTTAGTGATACAACAATTATAAAAGTGCGGTCTATAAAAATAATTCTTAAAACCCGATATTGTGATTCTCTGTTCCGTAGTTTGCATTTGGTAAATGAAGACGTAGTAAAGTAACTGAATAATTGACTTATTTCCTGACTCAAATTACAAAAAAAAATGTCTCGGGGAAAGTGAAAGAAAATGAAGCGGCGGAGGGCGCTGATTGGAGTTCTGGATTTCAAGAAACGACGTGATGCGTAATGAGAGAGATGATGAAGGCGAGGAGGACGAGGGCAATCACTGCCATCAGTCCAACTTTACTTTCGTAGCTGATGCTACTCATCTTCTCTTCCAGAACCTGGAGGTGATACAAAATTAGAGTTAATAATTAGCTAAATTAATTAAGTACTTAAACTCTAAATTGTGGAGTAAGTATTGGAAATCCTTACTTGAGCTGTGGTTGAGAGATTGGATGTGAAGGAGGAGGAGAGTTGGGACTTTGACGACAGTGCTTGCGCTTCACTCAGTGGGAATGGATTCGAAAAGGAAACGACACTGGAGTACGTCCCTATCAAATGGTTCCCGTCTTCCACGCTACGAATTGCACAGACGCGACTAACGTAGTCAACACCGCGATCCAACTCTTCACACTTCACTGACACTTTTCGTCCCTCTCCTCGATACACCTAAAAATTTAGAAAGTTTCAATTTAACATAATATTAAGTAATTTATAATATGCTAATAAAGGTTTATTATTTCAAGGATATTAATAATCGGTAAGTGGTAGTTCACTTACATTTTTAAACTCTTGATCTTTTTTCTTGGCCACTTGAAATTGGTAAATCACAGTTCCACTACAACTCACGTCTGACCAGTCGAAATGATGGAGCTCAAGGTCTTTCTCAAATGTAGCCTTCAAACCTAGTGTTGAAAATAAGCATGGTAAATTCACTATCGTAGAAAAGAAAACGTAAATATTAATGAAATAAGTAGATTTGAAAATAATATACCTTTCACTTGTGGTGGTGGTGCTTTTAGAGTCGAAAACCGAAATAGATCGGAGAAGTGTCCCTGCCCCGCGGAATTTATCCCAGAAATTCTGAACTGATATTCTGTGTCCTCGGTGAGTCGCGTCACTTTGCAATTGGGCACCGTGCCCCGGTAAACGACTTGGAATTCATCTTGGAATGGGTTAATCATCTGTACAATGTACTCCACGTTCTTCTGAGACGGCTCGGGGCTCCACTTCAGCTTCAACCAGAAATGAGCACTGGCAACCAATTCCAATTTGGGTGGGACAGGCGGCAGTGGCTTCGTTGACACTTTCAAGACGGGGGAAAATGGACCAGGTCCCACGGAGTTTACAGCCTGAACTCGGATTCTAGATTTTGAAAAAATGTTATCATCTTTTTCATTTTCAGTACACTTCTACTTCCAAGAAATGGAAAGTGGCTCACTTGTGGTGCGTATCGGGCATGAGATTACTCAAAGTATAGGAATTACTGTAGGCAAGTAGCACTGCATCTCCCACCATTAGATTGTAGTGGAGAATTGGTGATCCATTCGAAAGAGGAACAGCCCAACTCAGTACAATTGAAGACGAGCAAGGAATTCCTTCGACCTGTGTCACAGGGTTGGGCGATGAAGCAGCCATTGTGTGCGTTGACACAGGAGACCACTCACTGCTTCCTGCACAATTCGAGGCCTGCAGAAAAACAAACTCCATCATTAAAAACAATGAAAAAAACAATAAACAAACAATCAACAATCCATCAATAAATATCACTTCTCCTTTTTTCTTCTATTTTTTGTACCTGAAGTCTGAAGAGGTACACAGATGCAGGTTGAAGATTCTTCACTTCGCAAGACGTATTTGGTCCAAAATAGACTTGAGTAAAGGTGGAAATGACCTCTTTCGCTTCTTGAAGTACCACAGGAGCGTCTTCAGTGGCAACGGTTTCCTTTTGAGAACTTCCATCACCTTCCCCGTTGTCTCCACTTATTGACTCGTCAAACGATGAGCCTTCTACGAGGGAATTTTCCCCAGAAGTGGAATTGGGAGAAGGTGGCGGTGAAATTGGAGGTAGAGGATGTGAGGTCAGTGCTGCCATTTGGAGGCGGTACTCCGTAACGGCCGAGCCGTTGTTGAGAGGCTCAGTCCAAGAGACGAGAACGGAGTGGGAAGATTTTGGAGTCACTTTGGGTTGGGCTGGAGGATCCGGTGATCCAGCGCCGCTGATAACCTCGAGCGGATCAGACCAAGGCCCAGCACCAATTCGGTTGTAGGCCCGAATCTGGAACAAATATGACCTGCCTGGAAGAAGTCCATTTACAAAACAGGAGGTCTCCTTTCCGCGGTAAGCTTCTTGCGTCAAGTTGTCTGGAGTCGTGCATCCAACTTCAAAGGAATTCAATGGACTTCCGCCATCCCATTCAGGAGTGCCTGAGCAAAAAAACAGTACAAGCAATTAGTACGTACTGAATTCTGAAATAGAAAGCTAATTTAAATTAAACTCAGAAAAGTTGAAAAAAAAAAAACAGCATGCTTTATTTTGTGTCGCCAAGGCTTGAAATTATATTAATATAATCTAACTTCAATATATGTTATTTGTGACTTACTCCACTTGAGATGGACGGAATTTGATTTTGGTTTGCCAACTATCTTTGGAATGTGACACTTTCCAGGACATACAGGTTCCGTTGTGATGACGCAGGGCTCACTAGGCTCACTCACTCCGCCTGGACCAATTGCAAGGACCCTCAGTGGATAGGACTCTCCCGGCGACAGCTTGTCTACCAAGAACTCAGTCTCAGGTCCACAGTAAATCTCTTCAAAGCGTCCTTTTCCTTGGTCAATTTCCAGGGAGTAGGCCGTCAGGGGAAGTCCACCTAAATTAAGTAAAAGCTCAACTTTAGTTTAATTACTAATTAGTGGTTTAACAGCCATATTTATTACTCACCTTGATCTTCAGGAGGCTCCCACTTGACCTTGAAGGAGGAAGAGTGAGTTTTCCCTTTCAGCGTGGGTTTGTGCGGAGGCTGCGGCCGATCTGGTAAAGTTCTCAACACAACTTCATCCGACCATTTGGAATGCCCTTCTCCATTCTAGAAAAATGTATCAAAATTATGTCGATTTCAGGGCTTTTAAAACATAATTCCACTTTCGCAAAAGCCATCATTGCATTACATATTAGAAAGTTTTGTTCTAAAACTACTTGACGTGATTTTCACTTACATAAGCTTTGACACGGAATTTGTACTCGGTGTATCTCTTGAGTCCGACGCAAGTACAGTGCGGAGCATTTCCGTTGTAAGCACCCAGATATCCGTGCCCAGTGGTTGTGTCCTCCATTTGCAGCGAATACTCCTCATCGGAAGGTCTCTCTTTCCACTCCAGTGTTAAAAAGGTCACTCCCGCTTCAGTCAAGGTGGGAGGAGGAGGTTGAGCTGGTGGACTTCCAGCCGTCATCACTGGCGTAGTGGGACTGAAGCGACTGAAATTAAATTTTTCAAAATCAAATTCTGTTTTGAAAATTGAGTTTTCGAGGACAGCCCAATTGGAAACTTTTAAGAAACCGTAAACGATTGGCTCGGGGACAACATTTCCACTCAGTTTCTGACAACTAAATTTAACTTGCGCTGAATCGCTTTCAAATCATGAGATGTGTGCAAAAGTATCCACTCCTTACCTCTGTCCAATTTCATTAAAGGCCGCAAGTCTAAACTGGTATGAGTAAGCGGGTTGGAGCTTGGAGACCGTACACTGTTTGTTCTTGCCCTTGTAAGCCTCGACGAAGTGACTTCCGCCTTTGCCTTCGTCGTACTCCAAGAGGTATGTAGTGATTTTTGATCCGTTATCATTGGGTGCACTCCACTTGAAGGTGAGGGAGTTGCGGTTGCGCGTAATGGCCCGCGGAGACGGAGGTGGGTCAGGTTCTCCGGGGAGCGTAGTAAAAATGGCGGGCGTCGAGGTATTTCCCTTCACATCATTGAGCATGGCACAGTAGCTAATGCCATAGCTTGTTCCAGGCTTCAAGTCCTTGACACGGCAGGAGAGTGCAGTGCCCAGGAAAATGGGCTTGAAGCGATTGTCAGGACGAGAGCGGTCTCCAATGAAGACTTCGTAGCGGAAGTCATTGTCCGAAATATCAAATTCCAAGTACTTGTTCTCTCCAGATTCAGTCCAGCGCTCTGGAATGCTCCACTTGATGAAGGCACTCTGACGAGTCACGTCCGACACCTACAAATCAAAATTAAGCCATGGTAAGCCATCTTGTCAAAAATTTGTATATAAATCACGTTACAAATTAATTGAAACTTAAAACTATTCAATTTCCCATTCACTTACACTTGGAGGAACAATAGCAGACAGCATTTCGGATAGCGCTAAGAGACGTGTCTCTTCCTCTTCATCCTGAGTACCAGTCGAAGTGACGCTTCCAGTGCTCCCCACACTTCCCTCTTCTTCCCCACCATTTACCTTCAGAGTCCCATTCGGAATATTCCGTCGACTATTATTGTTATTGTTGTAGCCACCTTCTGCTGTGAAGGAAAATATATCATGTCATTAAGAACTGTTTTCTAAATCTTTCAAAAATCAAAATTCGTCTCTAAAAACGGAATCGCTTTCCAACCTTTTCGGCCGTTGTAAGCTCCATTTTGATGGAAATGGTTCGGCTGAGGATCTCTTGGTTTTTGCTCAACTTTCCTCCGAAGCTTAACATACTGCCGCTGAGCTCTCTCGTCTTTATAGGACGAGGGGATTCCATAGGAGCCGCCCATTGGTCCAGGCGGTGGTGTAGGCCCTTAAAAAAAAATCATTCTCAATGTCACACTCATAGCTCTTCCGTAAAGATCAAGGTCAAGATCAAATCCATTACCTTGACTGGAATGCATGCTGCAGCCGCTTTGCATTGGGCCAAATGGCGGATACGGCCCAGGGGAAAAGTACGGTTGGTTTTGACTTCCAGCACCCTGCAAGTGAGTCAATCCAAAAATCAACAAACTTTTCGAAAAGAGTTAAAGTATTATGGAAAAGTTAATTTGAGTTTTGAAATAAAAGTTGCACAACTTTCACAGATATAATTTTACATAACAAAAATGCTGTCTACCGAGACTTCTACCGGAATCTCTGCTCTCGTTTGTAGGTTACTCAAATTCCCAAGAATGAACTTTTTAATAATTTCCTCTGCATCTGCGGCAAGTGCCGATGCGGCCGAGGTCTGTGACCCTTGACCTTCCATTGTCAGCCTCTCTCAATATGTTGCTCTACTTCCCTGCCACCTGTCCCTCGTCCTAGTCACTTAGCCGGATTTCAACTTTTCAAGGGTAAGGACAGGGTTTATGTCCACATTTCTCCTTGTAACTGGAGCCTTTAAAACTCTCGTCCAGTTATGAGAACTGTTATATCGAATGTCGTTGTAGTTAAAGTTAGAGTTGCCAACACATCAGGAGCACCACTTTAGTTGGCATTTAGTGGCGATAATAAGGTGCAAGATAGTGTTTGAAAAGCGTCTATAGGCACTTCGCCCTAGAATCCACATGGAATCTATCACCCCTTCTAGCAACTCTAGTTTCTAATTTCTAAACCTGGAACTCTAACTCACTCCCCACGTCCATTTCCCACTCTTATACCAATTCAACCATCAATCAAACCAACTCATGACCCCTCAATTCAACCAATTCAACCAATCAATAACCTCTCAAAGACAAAACAAAAGGAGGGAGCGATTAAAAAATCATGATTTCGTTTCCCTAACTATGTCATTCCACCACTTTCTCCCTGACAGGCAACGTCCAGGAGCGTTCGAGACATGAACACAAAAAAAAACAAGCAACTTTCTTATTTCTTTAATCTATTAGCTTTCAAGATTACTCCTTCCTTCTAAGAAATCATTAATCTTGGCTGCTTACGTAGGATGGTATGGGCATCAACGGTGGCTGATGCGACACAATGACGTGGCGGAGGGTTCCACTCTCGTCCACAATTTGCTGAACGACGTGTCCCGGTGGGACTTGCATTGGTAGTGGAATTGGTGGATTGGAATTGGTGGACACCAACGGAACTGTCATCGGACCTGCAAGTTAGTCAACAGCGTATTAAATGACCTTCCCTTATTCTGTTTACATTACAAGGCTTTCTAAGCAAAGCAGCTAAATAACTATGGCTTTTATTTTAAGCTTATGCTTTATGCAAGGGAAGCAAAAGGCGGCCGCGGCGTCTTGGCCTTCTTAAGAACCTTTAAAAAGCAATTAATTCAACAATGAATGAAACGGATCTTTGACTTGAGGAGGACTTCGTAGTTACTCCAATCGTAAATCATAACATTTCACATTAAGCTAAATATTTTACTAAACTCCAACAACGCTTAGCTCTGCAACATTAGTGCAAAACGAGGGTACGGATTTGCTTTGCTACAGAATCATGTGACACCGTGGAAAAAGTCACGGGCGTTCAAAATTCGCGAATTGTAAAGGGAAATGAATTACTAGTGACATGAAGACGGCATTGAGCTGGAAAATGGAAATACTTTGGGAGCATGAGCATCCTTGCGATGAGTTTGACAATGAAACAAGATGTAAATGAAAGAGAGAGTTCAACTAATTGAAACTGGGAATTTTCCAATTGCAATTACCCATCACAGATCACATCACAATTCACAGGACGATCGAGGGCAATTGCTCTTTGTATTTCTGCATTATCCATTATTATGTCTATCCTCATTTTCAATTTACAAGAAAAAATTGTTTTAAACTAAAAAAAAACCTCTCATTTGCAAATTGCAATAGGGAGTGAAGGTAGATTTGTTAACAACAAGTTCAACCAAACTCAAATCAAATTCGAGTTGATCTTCCTCGGGAGACCACTTTCCTATCCCTCCAAATTATCATCAGGCTTTAAAAGTCTACAATCATTTCCCCTGCTTTGTAAGTATGAATTGATTTATTGATTTGATCATTTTCCCAAATATAATGATTTAATTTTGTTGAAATTGCAATGAATGCAACAGATCATCATCCTAGTGAATGCTAATTTGACTTGACTAACAAGGAAAGTGAGATGATGAATGGTAGGTCTCCACTGAGACCGATGCGGGCGTTCTTCCTTTGTTAAGAGAAGAAATGGGAAGTGGTGGGAAGTGAGTATGAGGGACGAAGAAAGCGTATCCTTTTGCGGAAGTGAAAGTGGGTTTTTAAGGAAGCGGGGTGAGGTGGTGGGAGTGCAGTGGGTGGGAGTGCCAGTCCCACCTACGCCTCCTCCTCCGCTCCTCCACCTTCCAGCTGTTGCATTTGACCTACAACTGCATCTCCACCTCATTCACAAGAAACACGCTTTCTCCTCCTTTCTCCAGCTTTCTCCATATGGAAAAGAACTCTTCCACAAATAGACAAGAGGAAAAGACCCAATACTCCCACGCATAATGATCCAAACTAACCAAGGGCCTCTAAATTATAGTAGAAGGTATTCCCTTCAAAATGTCGTCTTTAATTTACCGTGCGGTCATCTCCTATCCAAAAAAAATCCCACTCCAAATTTTCCGCCTCCCGTAACACGTAGAAATAGAAATATGGGAATGGATGAAATTCAGAGTTTTAAAATTAGCAGATGAAGACGCAGTCATTTAACTTAAACTCAAATTGACTTGCGAAGAGATGTACTGGTTACTCGACTAAAAATTTCATTACATTGATTTAAATTTCCAACAAACAAGGATTCTGTTAGCATTTTTAACAATGTTATTCAATTCTCTCAGAGTATCGTTTGGGAAGAACTTCTAGGATTTAACGTTTTTATTAATTTTCGCGGCTAAGGATTTATTTGAAAGCTTATTAATGGCAGGGTCGTTATCGGATCCTTATGGTTCGTATTTACGGAATTCTCTTACCATATTCCATATTGACATATTGGTGATGGAGTTCAGATGGATTTGGGGAGGTCAAGTAGTAAGCGTCATGGTGGGGGTGGTGGTGAGGAAGAGTGGTGTAGTAGGTACAGTCGCTGGAGGGAAGGTGGCCATAGGCAAGTCCTTGGTCCCATGACATGAGTGCCCCCTCCGGAGGACTCGCTGATCCGTAACGGAGGTCGTAGTCACTGAGGAGACCCATGTCACCACCTCCGCTACCACTTCCAGAGACCATGGCACTTAACATGAATCCCTCACGACAATGTCAATGGCACGTAACACCCGACAATTGATTACACTTATGGCTTTCAGCGTATTTCCAGGTACGTCTCCTCCTACTTGGCTAAGCCTTAAACTCCTAAGAAATATTGGAAAAGGGTTCCTTGAGTCATGGAGTCATTCTCAGCCATTTTAGAAAGCGTCCGCCATGGAATGGCTCTCATTTTCAACATAAATTCTTTTGTTTGTTTGTACTTTGGTGGTTGATGGAAGTGATTCTGGTTCTCAGAGTCACCTCTCAGAGACAATGAGGCATTTAGTACTTAATTGTAATTATTCTCGTATCGAAATAATTGGAATTCCTTGAGAGGCTCATAAAATGGCGTCGTAAAGAAATGGGGGCGGTGGAACGACCTTACAAAGCTCATCGTTCCCCCTGTCACCACCCGACTTCTCACATTTCCAAATCCAATCTAACTTGCATTCATCCCTCACAATTACCAGGGTGGGGACGGAGGAGGGTATTAAAATCGTCCCAGGTGAGGCCATGCAAAGTGGGTCAGGAACCACAAATAAAGCTAAATCCCAAGAACAGTCCACGTCCGTCGCTGCCATTGGAAGTGACAGGGGTTGACAAAGCCTGTCAATTACTCCAATATCAACACTCAGAAAAGCACCTGTCCTTAAGGACTTGCAGTTCCTTCGTCCAAAACCCACTTTAATAAAAACAACTATTACCTTTCTATTTACATACACAGCCTTTTTAACCGTACATAATGAGAAAGTCCGGGAAATATATGTCGTTCTGGAAGAAAAATGATCCAGTGTGTCACTCCACAGCAATTGAGCTATAATATTGCATGGGTGAATATTTTCAGATTTTAACTCACAGATTCATGACGCGTCGACATTTGGTTTCCCAAGCTTTCTCTTTTTTGTATAAAAAAAACCTTCTGGGCCCACATTCACTAACTACAATTAAGGGTTTACTACCTGTGATTTATCGGTATTAAACCCTTATTCTCAGGTAGTGAATGCAGTCCCTGTAGCCTTAAAGGACCATGTTGCCTTCAAAGGTCATAGCATAGTAATGTGCTTAAAACATTCTTGGCTCATTCTGAACGTAAGAATTCCGTTTTGAAGACCACCAAACTCTGAGCTCCCTTTGACTCGCTGCATTTGAGGGAGTTTGCCGGGAATTGACAGTTCAAGAACCTAGAAACTTTGAAGTCCTCTAATAAAGTTCCTTGGAGCTTAAGCACAGTGGAATCGAGAAGATCCTAAGGGACTTAATGAACTTCGGACATGGACGTTAATCCAAAGAGATGATGCTCGACTAGCGCATGCGCCTTCCATTAAATCCCCCTTCCTTGAATCCCTTCACTCATTGGAGGAAGGGGACTTGGACTGTTGAGAATGCAGCGGGGACTTACGTATTTTTTAAAACAACTTCATAGTAAAGTACTTCCAAGGAATTTAGCCAAGCTCAACCGAATCACGAACTACACGATCTTCTCCTCATTCTTATCAACCATTTCCAAATCAAACAATAGCCCAAGTAAAAGCCAAGGGCTCGAAATGCAAGTCCCCACTTTAATTTCTCAGATAGTCCCTTAATGGACAGGACTTGTCGGTCGCCCTTTCAACATCTTCGAAACCCTTATCGCAATGAAACTGAAATTGAAGGGCCTCCTCTACCTTTCCCTTGGAGCATAATGAGACCCGGAACTAAATTCCACCGCCTCCGATTCCTATCAAGGAGCCAAAACGAAAGTGGCTCAAATGAAGGGCCTTGATCCACAAATTGAAAAACTTTCACTAAACCTCCCCTAAGCAATGCTTGTGACATGGCCTTCTTGCGAAAATCCAAACAGCCTCCTCATCATCATTCATTCTTTAATCTTGCACATCATTGTACTTCTCCTTAACAATTTTCCTTCCCTACACTGCAATTTCACTGCAATTCGATCCTTATCCTTCCTAAATTAATCTCCCAGGCACTTTGATTATGTCCTTCCTCAAGGTTGTACTTAAGGGAAAGTGAGCAGATCATGAAATGGGAAACCCTTGGAGACCGGAGGCTGTTACGATACGACGAAGGCCACCTCTCCCCCTCTCAGTCAGCCCTCATAATTGTCGTCACTCAGCAAAGGTTTAGAAACAATGAAAAAAAAAGTAATTTGGAAGATCCTGTTGGCGGACTGAGTGGTACTCAAGTGCATTGAGCCTTGTAATTCCAATGGGCCACTAACAAGAAGCAAGGGCTGAAAACATTGTAAATTTGGAATTGCAAGTCAATTACAGGGAATTGCCAAGTCCTCCTGGCTTCCCTTGATTACTCAAGCGCATCGCTCATTGAGTAAAGTAGGGACGTTTACCTCAATTGAGATCTCTACTCACTTAGGTCAAAATAGAAGTGGGCTCAAATAGTAGCTCAAATAATACCCCCCTCGGAAGCTCAAGTCCCAATTAGACATTCCTTCATCTAATGACGTATCTCCCTAAATCTGCCACTTTCACCTCCAATAGTATATCAGCCTCATGCCTCAGCCGTAGCAGATCAGCCAAAAGAACATTCTGCTGCAGATTGAACGGCAGGATCTTGCTGCAGGTGGAGACAGAATGGAAGTGAGGCTTAGTAAAAAGAGACAAGTGCCAAAAGAAAAGTGTCCTACTTCCAGACGCCGCGAAGCACACTTACTTAGCTTGATTTCCGCTGAAAAAAAATATACAGAAGTAGCATTCTACGAAGATTGGAATAGAAATGGCACAAGCAGAAGGAAGGGATTGGACGAGATAAATGTCAAGGGGGACTTGTCCATCTGGACGTCACACGCAGAACCGTTACGCACGTCTGCTACCGCTACGACAAATAACAGACCCTTCCAAAATTCTGATGCTACATTTGATTTAAAGATTTGCAAAGAAAAAATATGCATCCAAAGTAGTGAGACAACCCAGATTTTCATCACAAATCTACCAATCTCACCGCCAAAGACTTTCCAATTTAATCTTCCCCAGTCTTAAATTTTGTACTCGACAACCAAGGGTGCATTTTCTGAAATTTGGGTATTTTGTGCAGGTATTTAAAATTCTAATAAACTGCGAAAAAACTCATGCCGTAATAAAGATGCAGTAAGATGGAGGATGACTACAATACTTTCTTTGTCACTCCAATTAATTTTGACCGAAATTGACAGATCTCATAGTTCAATAAGTTAAATGTCAGTAAACTTTCCCCATTAATGAGAGTGAAGGACCCGGACATCAATTTCCAGATTCCTATCACTATTTTCCTTGGAAATGACCTTTCTCCTTCAGAATTCCATATAACCACCCCTATGCTAGTCCTAACCCACTTTCACTTTCAACCGAAAATCAATGCTCCCATTTCCGTTCAGCTGCACAAAAATCCCAAACTTCAAAATGCATCATCCTTGGCATTGGAGACCGAACCTTGGAATTTCTTTCCCTTCCTATGGACACTTTATATCCATTCTCAGGACACTTAAGTAGACGTGAAGCATGCGGCTCCATTAGAATGCAGGATTAAAGGCAAGAAGAAGTATTCTTTTTTTCTCACGGATCGACAATCAGAGAAGTTCCAAAAGAGAAAAGGCAGAATTTCTGAATTCCTATGACTTCAACCAATATACTAATCTGATATTCCCTCAATTATCCAAATATCGAAATATCGTAAAGCGAGCTCCAGCAGTTCAGATCTTACTAAATAATGATTTTGCTAAAATATTTAAATTCCTTTCCTCCTCTTTCCTCCAAATTCGTGTCTTCAACATTGAGACCTGTAAGGCTAATTCCCTTTGAAGGGTGGTCTCTCGTCTTCGTCTCTCCTATTTGGAAATGAATAGTGACTTCCGAGTCTGTGGTATTCATTCCAGGAGAATCTTGACCCTTTTGGGCCTCATGAGTCAATTAGTAACCATCCTTCTGCTCTCACAAAAAATCCCCTTGACAGAGAGATCTGGAGCGGTAAGATCCGAGAAGTCTATTCTGAAGACACGAAGTGAACTGAAGCTCAAGATTTATGGGGCTTCATCCCAAATGGACTGAATATGGCCGAATCAACTTCCTTTGATCCAATTAACAGAATCACAAGGATCCCCAGCCGCCTTCACAACGACGCCTATCTCAAAAACATAACACTTGTCCAGGAACTGACAAATTAAAAGCACTCCAAACTCTGCCTCACTCACCAATCAATATTTCTCTCTAGTCAGTCTTGAAAAAAAAAATCATTTCTAAAAACATTGCTACAAGAATGCCAATTTTTTTAATCCATCAATTTCATCTCTTTTTTTCAATGTTTGAAGAATACTTCTCATGAAATCGCATTAGGTAAAAGAATCCCTGAAGTAATTTGTTAAGGTTCACTGCCTCCATTCGAAACAGAATAGACTTTGCCTTTGCTTTACTAAAATTAGAGCACAACTCAAACAAAATCTTTTAGAACACGGTGAGAAGTCGCTGTTCTAATTCTTTGTCGGTGAGCTTTAGAAGCTAATTTTGAGAAAAAAAAAACCTATAAAAAGCGAGACAAAGGGGAAATGCTTTAGGAATGACTGACTGTGAAGATGAGCTCATGATGCAGAGTGCTATGTACTTTGGAGTGTGAGAATAAGTGCCAGACGCAGCGCCTTGAAACCCCCAGTGCAACAAACTGTGGAAACTCTAGATTGTAGAAACTGTAGAAAGCGAAACAGCGGAAAAGCGATCTCTACTCGTCTACTAGAGGCTATGAGACAGACCTTACTTTATTTTTGGATCACTTCCACAACTAATCGCCTTCCAAGAATCCTAGAATCAGAGTCATACAGAGCACTACGCTACTACTTCCTTCCTCCCAAAACTACCAAGAACCAACTACTTCATCTCCGCAAAACCACTCTCCAATCTTTCACCTAAAATTCTAAAAAAATCTTTCAAAGTATCTTCTTTTCAAATACATTTTTACATATTTCGAGTTAGTAAAACTCCGGTATTCAGGACTCGTAATGCTCATTTCCATCAACCACCACTTCTGAACTTGTCAAATAAGAAAAAGCTGCTCTTACCTTACCTCTCAAAATTCCAAAAATCAAAATAAAGGACTCATTTACTCAAAAGCCAGCATCTCATTTCATACAAATGAAAATGATATGATGGTGCACTTTCACCACTTGGGATTGCCCTCTCCAGGCACGTGCCTCAAAGAAGCCCTTCGAGGGTCCCTCCCACACTCACTTCCTCCAAGTGCCCTTGAAATAGTTCGGAGGATGAGAGAGCATGAATGAAATTGGAACCACTCATGCGTCTCCCTAGCTTTCCTTCCGAGTGTCACAAGTCAGTTGTGGGGAATTCGCTAGGTTAGGTTTCGTTGACTCTTTCTATTGAGTGGCTCTTTGTTGTGTTTGTGAGGTAGGCAAATGTAGGACTAACGAAGTGGTGGAGTGGAGCTGTAGCTCTCTCCTGAGCAAGGGCTAGCTCCTCCTCGGCCCACTTGAGATTCATGGGATTTCATGGGATGTGGGATCTGGTGGATCTGTGAATGCAAGACGTACAGGGTGGGGAAGGGGTACAAGTCCACTCACCCTCATATTGGATCTCTCTGGAATGCAGTCGCCCAAGGCATCTCCACCCAACCCTCAACAATACACACAACCAACAATGGCAACCAATTCCGGAAATTAGGAACAATCACCTCCACAGAGGCCTCCTATGAATGAAAGCAAAGCACAGACGCACTACCAAAAGAACCGCTACACAAATTAGGGTATGATTCAACAGTACAACTCAAATTTACAATTACTCCTTGCCTACAATTGTAACATTTCTTCAAACAATTCCTCCATTGACTCTATTCAAAACTTTCTTTTAAGTTTCCATTATGTAATTAATTTAGATTCAACTGGTATTTTAATTTTGTAAACAAGTCATACTATACCTTTCTAAAATCAATTGCCAAACAAGCCCATGCTAGGATACGAGTACCCTTAAGGAACGCCCCTTCAGGTTTGTAGGCCTGCATTTACAATTTTAAATTTGAAGCGTCTTTCTTCTGTTCAATTAATAATAGTTAAATAGCGAAATAGAAATTGTAGGCCTAGGAACTTGAAAAAGGGACCCTAAAGGCCAACTCCTGTCTTAGGAAGGGCTAGTTTGCCTTGCCTGCAACAATTTATAGAAAATCAAACATTTTTTTTTATCATACTATACCTCTCCAAAAACTTAAGTCTCAACTTTGACCCTATTGACGTTTGCATCTGTAAAACTCGTCAAAAAAAACTCACGGAAGAGATCAGATCATTTTGAAACTGGTAGAAAGTGTTGAGAAGTATGATCATCAATGTTAAAAATAAAACAAGATTATGAATACCTTTCAAAGTTAAGTCATGACGAGAAGACAAGACCAAATATATGCGATCGTAAAGGCAAAGTTACCATAAAACATGAGCACCCCGCCTTTTCAACTTGTCAATAACCCATCACTCTCTCATTTTCATCCATATTCAGCTATCATCCTAACCAATATTCCTAGTTCTCAGAAATACTCCATTTTAATGAAGTTAGCCCAAAGCTTAAAAGAAATGTTTTTAATGCTCCTTTTAGACCATTTTCCCCGTTCTTCCTCTGGCGTCAGCGTTGTGAGCGTCAGAGGAATGACAAAAACAAGTCTAAAAGTGGATCTCTTCCTAGCTCCTCAGCAGTTAGGTATTTGTGGTGGTTTGTGGTAAATTGTGGCGGATGAGTGATGTGAGGTCTGTCACCCTTCGTCATGATAAGGACCAATTCTTCCCTATCTTTCCCACCAACGACAACACCACCATCACCAAGTTCTAGATCACATTCTCAAATTCTTAAGTGCTATCAATGCTTAACCTTTAACTCCCATCTCCCAAACCTCCAATAACAGCACAGGAGACAAGTACATCTCTCCCTTTAATTCCCTCCTTTTCTATTTGTTCTTCTCATCATTCATTCTGAACAAGGAAAGAAAGACGCCGGGTGATGGAAGGCAGTCCAAGGTCATTTCAAATACGGCTCAATCAATCCCATGAGATCATCGGACACTTAATTGTATCTTGTAAATTATAAGGCGCATTGCAGAATCAAATCGCCATTTCCCTCCCAATCCAAAAGAGCAGCTCATTTCCTGTTCTCAATTGAGACTTTAAGATTTGAACATCCATCCTCCTCTTTTTGGCCACTTGATTTTTGCAACTTGGTGAAATAGAGGATGTACTCATCTTTTTGTATGGGTTTCAATTTTTCCGTCAAAACTATTGTATACTAAAGTGATGCTGCCAAGAACAAAAGACGAGAAAGTTGAGGATCCAAAAAAGACTAAAGCAAAGGCTTCATTCATTTCCTTTGTGCAAGTGCCTCTGAAGGAAGGAAATGAAGGAGATTAAAAAGAAGCACAGTGGAATGGACGACTATCGCAAACACACTTCCTTCGCAAGTTCAATTCCTTCAACCGAATCATCCTAAAAGTTTCTTCTACTTTAACTAACTTCGTATGCTGGCTCGTTTGCTGGTGCTGGGGGTCGTGGAATCAAAAGTTATATAGCATGAGCATGGGATGGAAACATAGGCACTTGCTCTACACAACATAAACAGAAACCTTCTTAAGCAGCAACTCTTGAAAAGAGAAAACAGAAATCACGACGAAACGGAAGGCAAAAACAATGGCAGAGGAAAAGAAACAAATATATGAAGATTAAGCGATGAAGCCTCAGAGCGCAAGAGGAAACGATACAATTCCTGTACCCACCCCATAACAATTCTTGATTAGAATGATACTACTCGTGTCATTTTAAAACAAATTCAAATTAACAATAAAAATAAATTATTGACTGTTAATTAATTTAGTTATTAATTATTGTAGATGTTAGAATAGTTCATTGGGCGTTGAGGTGCGCATAAATTGGAACTTTTACTTGCCAAATCTGGAAATGAAATGACGTTGCTGTTAGTGTAGGAACTATGGAGTTCGTGTTATGTTTCCGAGAATGGATGAATCAGTTGGAAATTGGCTGATGCTGTGACGTGCATCTCGTTGGTTGGCCATTTAGAAAAATTCTAAGCTCTCTCGAGCCCAGAGGACGTCAACAAAAACAGGATCTCGAAATTAAAGCCCAATGCCCAGTCAGAGCTCAAAAATGCTGCACAGGGATCAGAATCCCTTTATAAAAGTCCATCTACCAAGAATTTACCATTAAAGTCACCACACCCTCTTCTTCTCCGTAACAGAAATTATCCTCCAAGATCAAGGAAAAACTTGTCCCACCTCCAGCAACTTCAACTTAACTTATCACAACTTCCTATATCCTTTCCTGTTACAACAAACAAGGATTGAACCAAATCATTCTAAAACATCAGTTAACAAAACTTAACGCTGACGAAAGTCAAAATTGTAAAAAAAAAAAAAAATCTTCGTTAAATGAAATACTAATTAAATGGAAAAAGCCAAAACTTCAATTCAATTAAATGTTTCATTAAATTTAGCAACGCCTCCTCCATCCTAATCCTTCATCGTCACGATCTCATCATTATAGCATCAACCCTCAACGCAATGACCTCTGATGATCGCATCATCTCTCCTCAAGGACCACTGACAGATTTAAAATTACAGCTCAACAATTGACAATTCCCAATTTCCAAATTCAATCTTGACACGATCGAAATTACGGTCAAAGGCGACTCGGCCGAGGCTGTAGAATGGATGTGGCAATGCTAATGCTAACTAATGGTTGGGAAATGCCAGAGATCATTCACGCCTCGGAGCCTAATCTCTACAGACGCTAAATCGAGACCTAACGAACGAAGGAGCTTTGCTCAACAGAATCCAATGAACTTTTTGAGGATTTGCCAATTCAGAGGATTTTCTGCACATCGTAAAAATGCTCAGCGTCCCTCAACAGGCTAAAACAGCTCACAAGGCAGAAAGTGCATCCTAATGGCGACTTTAGCTTACAAAAAGTATGAAAAACTCAAGGAAAGGGGGATCGGATGCTGATGCAAGTCAAGTAAACCTCTCAAGCACAAATTTGGAGTGCGCAATATAAAATAGAGTGGGGAATTGGGGACCTTGAGCGGAGGATGCTGGAGAATGGACAATGGGATCACCTTCATTTCCCTTGTACAAATGCACAAATGCAAACAATCTCTCTCCAAAATCATTACTCACTCTGATCCTTCATTGTCAACAACTAAATTATTCCATGTGCTAACCTTGATCTTGTCAATTCTCAGAATTCTAAAACAGAATTTAAAAATGGACAAGGGTGTACATCTAGTACACAATAGCTTCCGATTTTTTCGTTTAAAGCCCACAATTTAATTTGGAATCCAATAAATAATTCATGTAGTCACGATTAGCACAAATTGTTTTTTTTAACTATTTAAACAAAAACGAAACAAAAAAGTCTATTAAAAATAAAGAAATAAAATAATTGTAAATCACCGGAGGTCGGACATAATAAGTTATATTTTAAGATATTTTCATATTTTAATTCTGATATCAGCCTTCAGCCATCATCCATCATCCAGGTCAACGCTTATTGCGTCAAAAATCAAAACGATTAATATTAATTTCATTTTGTAAAATTGCAACTTGTCATTCTCATTCCTTTGGCGGAACCCGAAAGAAAAGATAAGTTAGAATATATGATCACATATCCAATCCAACCAAAAAACCCATTTTGAATTGTTCATTGATCAATGTTTAAAAAATATTTGACACAGCGCTAAAAAGCAAGAATTGAACCGCATGTTTCTGGTTCAACAATTTGCTTTCAGGAGAATTAGTCTGCCCCGCCCCACCCTTGTAACATGAAAAATGGGGGATTGAGTTTGGAATATAGAAATGATTGAGGGAACAACGGTTAATTTTCTTTTTCCATCCGGAAACCACATTTGGTTCTCTAATGAGCCACCAATTCACCAACCACCATTCGCAAAAGAGTTAAGACGTGGACTCAAAATTAAAACTAATTGATCCAACAACGTCAACGGGAACTCAATTACATTTAACACAAATTAACAATCCACCCTTTGCCAACACTTTCTCAAAGTACAAGACTCCGCACAATTTCCTACGAAACAAGACAATGTAGTCATAAAGGCTCTTTACAACCTGAAAAAGCTCTCCTTCTCATAGTCACTACCAAATTGCCAAGGTTTCTACCAAGTAGAAATCCGTTCTCAACCTTTTTAAGCCTCAACGCAACGTTTTGCGATTTATGAGCTTTTGACATATGAAAACTCTCTCTCGCATTCCCACTGACTAGCTGTGCCTTGCATTCAAAGAGAATTCCGACAAGAGAGAGGCCCTTTGAAAGGTGATGAGGTATGATTTTCCCAAGTCGTCTTAATTCCACATGCTGAATCATTATGCTCTAGAATTATGGGACGTAATTCGTAAGGCGAGTAATTAAGGATGAGCCTCAAGATTAGTTGCGTATCCTCTGATGAGCTTTTCATTGAGTGGGGCTGAGAGTGGACATGAGAGAGAGTCGTTAGGGGTCAGATGTCACGTGGTGACATTGGGCAAAGTGGTAAGTGGATGGCCGTGGGATGGTCTGCTATTAGGTTGGATGCAGAGGACAATGTCCTTTCCAACAATGGATCTCATTATCCTCTCCAACACAAACTCAGCAAAGAGTCAATATCCTGAGGAAGAGCAAGGAGCCACTTTGGACATCGTCCTTCCCAACATCTCCCCAAACTGTCTCCTTCCTCCAACAACGCTTATATCCCTTCCATATGACCTCAATGACCTCTCGACAGGTGCAACTTAAGTGGCCAACCCCACCTCACACTCATGTAGAACAAGATCTGCTCATGAAGAGGACAATGAGATTCAGACCTCCTGGAGAGGAATAAACAGTGTAAATGGCTCATTAATTAGCCACCGAACTTACCCTAAACATCCAGTAAGGCTTCCAGCAAGAAATAAACGCCCATCCCTAGTACACCCTTCCAAACGCGCGTAACCAAGTAGCGTCTTGTACAATATAAACAATTTCTATGAAAAGTTAACTTTCATATTTAGATTAACTTTCCCTTCATACAAAGGGAGAAGAGTACAAAAATAGGAAAGCTTAATTTTTAGTTTGAGATGGCCATTTACTTTGAAAGCGTTTGGCGTTTTGAAACAAAATATGTTTCAGTTTGCACGACAAACTAACAAATGTAAAAAATATCTTTTATTATTCTAAGCTCCATTTAAATGGTATGGGTAACCGCCCTGATTGGAGAGGGTCAAAGGTCACCTTCACTAGGGTCATCATAACTTCTCATTTTACGCAAAGTAAGACAAAAACGATTTTTCGGGTTTGAGGGTCACTTGTGGGTTGATAAGTCAGTGGAAGTGTCAGAGTCCCATGATCCTTGTTCGAAATTGACCTTCGCTCTTTACGCCTAGTGACCCACAATCTCTTGCAAGCAGACTTAAAAAAAACTATTTC
>VYYI01000423.1:0-32063 GCA_021029175.1 Bilobella aurantiaca | reverse complement strand
CACGTCTGCAATAAATGTGCCTACGGCTAATTAACCTACTGGAGTCGCGGGCACGGCGTCCTCGAGGTCGTCGACGTCGTGACCGTGACAATATGTTAAAAAAAATCTTTTTTTAAGAAATAGCGTTTGTGTGTACTCGAGGCGTCAGCCTAAGTTTAAAGTCTGAATGGAAAAGCCTTTGTTTTCGGAGACCAAATGTTTTGCAAACAGAGCCAGAAGGAGGATTATATTGAAAGCTGTAGAAATTCTAGCACCGAAATTCCGCTTGCGGAAATATTCATTTCATTAAACAGGAAAAATATAAGCGTATTTCGCACACACAATAGAATTGACAGTCAGTTTTGGTAAATAATTTTTCTCCAGTTTAAAAATACTTTGATATACGCACCTCCTAGCTGGTCCGATGGCGGAGCCACCTTGTGTCGGCGGCGCAGGCGGGGCCTCTTGCTCCAGTTGCTGAGCCTTTGCCATGACGTTTTCAATCATCGCCCGCTCCTCTGCGCTGAGATGACTTAGGTCCAGATCCGGAACTGGAGCGCCGCTGCTGCCACCGCCTGCAACAATAAATCACAACTTTCTAATCACATGGGCACACAATGGAAAGCTACAAAAGAGGGCCAAAGTTTTGGAAATGTTGCCTTGAGCCAGGGTTCAGCGAAGCCGAAGGTAAATCGAAGATTAATGCTTCCTTTGACATTGGAATCATTAGGGGACTTTGAAAGAGGACCCTTGGCTTTGAAGACTTGCCAAAACGTAAGAAAGAAAGTCTGGCAGCATATTACTGTTAAATCGATTACATCTCTGCCTACACACGGCTTCTTCTATCTCATAATACTACAGCTTTCTCCAACTTTCACCACTAACTCTAACCTTCCAAGAATTTGCAATTTTACTCTTTCCTCGGAAATAAATTTCCGTAACGGTATTCCAAGCCGTATTTGTTCAAAATTCAAGAAAATAGGAAGTAAGGAAGGAAACAAAAGTCTCAGGAATGCAATAAAAATCAATTTATGATTTTCCAAACCCTCAAATGCGAGGAAGAATGCTATTAATCTTTAAAATTGGGTTTTTAGAAAGGCTTCTGCCCTTTTACGCTTTTTTACAATCCCCCTCGAACAAGTATTGCTACAATTCAGTTATCGCTATTTTCTTTTAACGGAACGAATTAGCTAAGACTATAACTTGCTTTCCTAATTTCCTTTTGCATATTTCATGCACTTCCTGGTAAACACCTTGTATTACGACATAGCAGGATGTAGTGCTAAATGCGAGAAGAGAGAAAGTGGAGAAAGCAGACTGCCCTATTTTTTCTTCCAATTTCAAATTTCCTCGAAATTGACCTTTGCGTTCTAGTGGCTAGATACTAGAATTAGACTGAAATCCCAATTGAAAGAAAATTAAATTGTTTGGGAAAGTTAATTTGTGGTGGAAGCAGAAGTGGATCTTGCTTAATTAAGTAGAGTAGAAGTCGAGAGTTGTTTTGTCGAAGAGTGAAAGGAGGCCTTGCTCTGAATAGTGTTCAAATTCTCACTTTCATCTACGTGCTTTCTCTCGTCTGTAACGTTTCACGTGTACAGAGCGTTTCTTTTTAGTTGGTCAAACTTAATTTACTGAGATCACAGAAGCGAACGGAGATACTAAATTTTTGAGGCTGGAATTGTGTGTTTCTTGTGTGCAACTTCCTCACTGGCAGCATAGCAGCATTGGGGAACTCCAAGGAGACTTGAGCCCTTTACATTAAATCATGAAGAACGTGTTTCTCTTTTGTTAAAGTTTGACAATTTTCAAACATAAGAAAGGCTCTGTACAAGTCCATGAGACGCAAGGGCCTGAGCATTGAGTATTTGAGTCAAGTCTCAGTTGGTGGGGGAAAGTTCTAATGAAATCCAAGAGAAAGTATCTGGTGGATGCCCAGGAGACGACGAAAAAACTGCGGGGATTCCCGGTAGAGAACAAAAGGCTTTGACTGCTAAACTGATAGAATGACATCTCGAGCTCAATTACACAAGGCCTCATTACAATTTTTTCTTGGCAAATATACAGTGTTTTTACGAAGAAAAATTGTACACTCCAAAGTCGTTGTAGGCCTCGTTGTAGTAGAATAACTGCAAACAATGGAGAGACACTCAATTGCGTTCTATGCTGGTTTAAATTTTGAAATCAATATCCCTCCATATTTTAGAAATAACAAAGTCTGTAAAGTTTACGAACACGCTCAGCTAGCGCTCAATAATTTTATGTGCAATTTGAAATTTCTAAATAGAATCACCATGTTGTAAATGTCCGTAATTTTCCAAATTTTCTCCATCTTTGATCATCAACAAATTACGTTTCGTACAGAAATTAGTATTCTTGACGTGACAGGTCTGCGGAAGCGTAAAGACGTTTGTGCCAAACATTTGGAAAATGGATGCTGAAATTAAATTTATTCCATCGCGGAACTCTATAACTTTGAATCACGAACAGGGGTAAGTTTTTAAAAGCTATACTAATTGTGAAACGTGACAATTTGTACAATAATAATGCATGCACTTTCTCGCCTTAGCTTAACTACTGTGCAAAAGCAATTAATAAGCAGTTGAATTAAATATTTCGAGGGTAAGTGGGAAAGAGACCATTTAGAGAATTGCATGTCGGGGTTAGTTTATATACAAATTAGTATTTTTTTCATTGGTTTTTATAGAGGATGAAGAAAACTCATACCCATTATTGTAAAAACAATGAATTGCGGTAGAATAAAATTTTATAAAGTAGCGGAAGACTACATTCATTGGGTAGCGCTTCCACTTTAATTTCAGGGTTGACCCGTTTATCTAACTTTGGACACCTTAAGGATTGACTTCGATCGAATAGAATTGAGAAAAAAATGAAGGTGCCTGTTCCTAAGTAACAGTCTTTTGACGGACGGACAGACAGAACAAAAGCATACACCAAATCCTCATTATAAATAAAGAAAAAGGGCTTCAGTTTTTTTCAAAAAAAAAGTAATATCTGGATGACTGGAGTGTGCTTTATTTGTTCAGCTCAGGAAATGAAATCCCTATTTAATCCCAGAAAATAAAGTATCCAGAAATAATGGAAATTGTATTTTTGGAATGTGGGCCTAATACTCAAAATTCCCTTGTTCATTCGAGGTTTAAATCCAGTACTTACAAGCCAGGAGGCATTTTGTTCCAATTTCAAACTATACGAGAAAGCTATATCATGAGCCTATCATCGATTTCCTGCTTGTCTTCCGGCGTCAACCTCGCATGAGCGCTTAAGCGCTGGAGCAATACTTTACGTTTCGATTTGTCAATAGTGTCCCTTTTGGATAGTATCTGCTGAGTACATACAAAAATACCGTCAACGCCAACCGTAGTCCACGTGCGTTAGATTACATGTACGCTAAACTGTTGCTTTCGTAAAAGTTATGGTTGCTCTGCAACCATTCCAATTATGGCTCCAAATCTGCTAAAATTGTTGCGTAGAGTTGCCGGGATCTGACATTTGGATTATTATGGAGAAAGGAACCTTAAGCTGGAACTATAAAAGGACGTGATTCCCTGGGAATCGATAAAAGTCATGAATTTAGCATTGGACGATAATTGAAAAGCTTTGGCGTAGAGGCCGTCGCGTAGAAACATTGCCACCGCCCATTTGGGAGTCAGAAAGAGGCATTCTGACCCTTTCATAAAATAAATAAAAGCACTTCAATGCAACGAAATTGTAGCTACAGCGAGTCTGTTCTGAATTTAAATTATATCCCTATCTCCTGTCACGGAATATCCAATGAAACCGGCTACATTAAACAACAAACCTTTTATTCTCATAATTTTTATTTACATAACGTCAACCAATATGGCTTTCGAGGCCTTTTTTGAAGGGAGTTTCTCTAAAAGCACAAATCAAGCACACAAAAACTTAACAGCAAACAGTTTTAGCGAAGAAAAACAAAACAAAATTTAACACAAAATGAATCAAATTGAAAACGCTGCTGTTCGAAGTGTTGGAAAATGTAAATTAAATCGATGAGGAGAAAGTGGGAGAAAGTGAAAAGTTGGACAAATTGGAGGAAATTCTACGAAAAGCGGATTGAGGCCTTCAAGTGTTTGGTTTAGGGAAGACATCAACTAAAGCCTGGAAATGGAGCTCTTAATCCGAGGCTCGAGTCGACCAGTTAGCGAATGAAGTTCCAGCGCTTCCAGTCCTATTTTCGTATTGAGGGCAAGATGCGGGAGGGCTTTAAATAAATCATCTAAAGCCTGAATAAGGTGCGTTGCGGAATTACTCAAAGGAAGACAAAAGGGAAAGTTTTACAGTGTAAAACTACGTTCGAACTCCCGTCGCCTTATTTTCTAAGCTCCAGGGATCGCTGAATAATAGAAAATTGATTGGTTTAGGAGCATCGGGGAGAAAGGTGAGAAATTGAAGGCAGAAACGCAACGAGTATTTATAGAAAAGTCAACGTAAAGACATTTAAAAAGGGAAGCACAAAAGGCTGCAATTTTTCAACTAATATCAGATTTTAAAATTGTTCTTAAAATTGATTTCCAGAACTCCTCAAATAATGATGGCGAAAATGCTTCGTTTAACTCTTGAAATTTCAAGCCGCTTCTCTTTATAGTCGAGACTTAAATGTGTTTTTTTCATTAATCGAGTTTCTGACTTTCTCCAAAAAAAACGGTTTAAAATAAGATTTCAAGTATTTCAAAGATCTGTGAAAAAAAGTGTTATTTTTCAAATTAAAACAAAAATTCTAATCAAGAGGTTCATTTTCAAAACAACGCACTTCTTTGTCTCGTTTAAAGTGTTTATAAAGAGAAAGTGACCGTGAAGTAGTTTTAATTTGTAATTAGACCGTGCGGCGGTCCCAGTGGCCTCCCAACTTTTCCAATAGCGTCTGGAAGACAAGACGTTGCCCTCCTCGCCGTCCCTTTGGTCTTATAGTAATAAAGTAATTAAAGCGTAGAGATAGGTATACAAAAGGTAAGGTTTAGGGAAAGCAATTAAAGCTCCTTTTACTTTCTCCGGCAGGTCGAGGCTCAAGAATCAAGACAAAGTAATTATACTCGACAGGTAGGATCCAGCAGCTTAAACAAAGCGAAGGAAAAATCTGTTTTAATCCTCGCTATATTCATTTCTAGCCAAGTCTACGTTTTATTAAAAACAATTCTCCAGCGATTTGGAATATGATGTTTAATTCTTCGCTTTTTTTTTCATAAAAAGAAACATTTTCCGTCAGTATCTTTGAAGAAAGTATCATGAAGCAGAAACTGGAGAATTTAGAAATTTTTTTTAAGAATATCTTTCTCTCAATATTTATCTTTGGAGAAAGTAACAAGAAACATAAACACAAATTGAGAATTTAGAAATTTTAATTGCAGCGCATCAAATGGAACCATACGGCCCTTGCCTTTTTGGTATAGATTTAGAAACCACTGCGGTAGCTCGAAGGGCCTAAAATCCTGAAAGGGACGAAATGAACATGACTAAACACTCAAGGCCCCAGTGACTACTCAGACGTGTCTACGTGAGGCTGACATGACGTCGTCCTAGTTCCCATTTCCCCTGGTTTTACCTTTAGGCTTTCTATAGTACAATTCAGCGATGAAGCGATGAATCCCTGAGCCTCGGCTCTAAGCCCATTTTTAAGCACAGTCACCGCACACATGACAGGAGAAAGTTATTCAAACTGTCCAAAAAACTTCAACTTATTACTTATTTATGGACTATTATGCTTTCCTTTCTTTTCCTAATGTCTCTACCGCAAGGCTGTCAACGGCCCTCTTCCCAAAATAAATTGCAACCAATTCTTCCACCTCATTTTTAAATGGTCCCCTTTCAATTCAGCTTCAGGAAGAAAGTCTTTTCGGGGAAAGGCGCCCTTCTGAGACACATAAGAAATTTCAATGAAAACAGGAAAAGGAAATGAAGGAGAGTGAAAGCATTAAGGGGTCCTGGAGATAAACGGAGAAAGTTCAAAAGCGCCGGCGGAAGTTGTCTCGAGTCTTCAATTTTTGAAAAAATGCCTGGAAAACTAATATAAAAATTACCTGGTGCCGGAAGGTGAGGCTGAACTTTTTGTGGCTGGAATGGTTGTCGCAGTTGGGGCGGTCGTTGTTGTCTCATTCCAAGACCTTGGCCCATGGGAAGCGGTCCAGGACCGGTCATCATTGGCCCGCTGGTGGCTGGGCCCCGCATCTGCGGTCCCTGACCCATCCCCTGGGGCTGCATCCCTCTCGGCGGAAACGGTTGTTGTTGCTGTTGCTGCTGCGGCTGGGGTCCATTATTGAAACGGTGGGGCGTTCCTGGTCCGCTCATAGGCCTTGGCGGTCCGCCAAAGGTCGGTGGCCCACCGCGGACGAGTCCAGGATTTGGTCTTGGCCCACTGAAGGTGGGAGCACCATATGGCCGTACCCCGGGAGGCTGGCCGGACGGACGGGTTTGAGGGTAGCCACCATCGAGAGGACGGGCCTGCTGCATGCCACCGAAGTGCTGCTGCTGACCTGGTTGACCTACCCCAGGCTGCTGCCCATCCTCCGTCCCCATAATGGTATTGAGCATTTTAGTAGCGAAGTTGAACATTGTGCCGTTTGAGACTCGGAGTTGGCTCAAATAAGGGTCACTCAAGGGTCACGACCTGAGGGGATCACTGGGAGGGGTGGTGGGGACTGCGTTTATGAGTCACGTGGGTGGAGGCCCTTCGGGACCTGTCACCCCAGTTTCGACCCCAACTATCACTGCGGAAATTCATAGTGGTGATGATGCTGGAGACAGTTCCAGGAACTGGATAAATGAGGATGCTGTCATCACTAGCACTTTCCAAGGCACGGCGGAATCGAAGGAAAGAAACTGTACATCCTCACGTGTCAAAGTCTCTGGAAAACTGCTTTCACTTTCTTTTCCCTTTGAGGAATACGGAAGGGAAAGTACGGAACTGCCTCCGATTTCAGGGAGACCTACTTCGCTTGCCTAGAATTCAGAATCTAGAATAACCTTAAGGCTATATAGCATCTATTCAGCTCCCAAAAACGAAAGAGCCCACTCCCACTGTGCCAGCCACCACCGTGATCTTCCCACCAAAAAGAAAGTGGGTCCCTGTCTTGTGCTCAGGCACAGATCGATATCAGCTCCTCTTTCACCGGAAGAACGGCCCGAACCTAGACGAATACTCCCAAAAACCTTATGCGCTTCCCAGCGCTTCGTGCACTGGAAGCCTAGTCGACTGGGGTAGTCTAAGTAGTCATCAAGTTCACTTTCACTGCGTCCCTAGCCAATGCTCCACTGCCGTTCCAGCAGGAGTCATGTGACTCCACAATTTACCTTTAGAAAGCATAATATCGCTGGAAAGATACCCGCATTCTTACAGCCTCCAGACTCATCTCGCTGATTAAAGTCACCTTCTAAATAACTAATTCAGCACTATCATCACCCTATGCCGATATAAATAGGGGCGCTTAATTGAATTACCAAGGCAGTTGGATACGGGGGTTGCAAAAGCCTTCAAGACAAATTAGAGGCTTTTCTAACTTAGGCGTGATGCCCTTGTGCACTGATATGGAAAAGAGTGTCAATTTCAAAGAGTTCTTCTTGGAATGAGATCTAAGGAAAGAGAAAGTAGTCGAGTAGAAAGTAAACTAAAAACAAGAAATTAGTCTTTGCAACGAATTTTATTCTCTTTTTGGCTAAAGTGAAACTTAACGTGGCTGAACTCACTTAACTTTTAAATTGCGGTTCAGGTGAAAGTGAAAACTTTCGTCTTCCCAGCTCTCCTCGAATCAATATATAAAGTTTTTCACCCGCTGTTATTGCACTAGTGACAGATGTGACAGGGGTTCAAGAACCTTGAATTTCCCTTCTTTTTTATTACTTTTATTGCCAATTACGCCTCTATTTTCGATTGCTTCAATAGGCGAAAGTCGTATTTAATTTTTAGAGGATCGTATCAAAGGATAGATAAGTACTTGAAGAAATCATCTGCGGCAACGATAGAATTACTCAAGCCTTATGCAATTTATGATCTACAAGCTATCATGCCCGTCCTAAGACGGGCTTACCGTAAGTAACCTTAACTAACCAAACTTCAGTACCACCTGCATTTTCCCAAACCCAAATTTTCAATTTCAAGGGTCGTTTGGTTGATCTCACCGTTAAAACGAAAATATTGAAACTTTGTTTCATTTTTTTAACCACAATCAACTAATTAGGAATGGTTTTTAAGTTTTTTAAGTATTGTAGTTAGACTCAGCATATATGATAACCACCAATTCCATGTGAAATTCAATTTCAAAAAGCTAAATTTTATCTATTTTTTTGATTTCAATTAACTAATTATTAATTGTTTTTGAGGTTTTTAGGTTCAGCGTACATAAGAACCCCCATTTTTATGAAATGTAATTTTCAAGAGTTTAGTTTTTGGTACTTGGTAATTACAATTAACTAATTTGGAATCGTTTGAATTTTTTAAATCTTATAGTTAGGTTCAGCATACCCAGAAACACCGGATTCTATGCGAAACTAAATATCCAAAAGTTATTTTTTACTAATTACTAATCACAATTAGGTAATTGGGAACCTATTTTTGAGCTATTGAAATGATAAAAAAAAATTCTTTGAATTTTTCCGATTCCATTTTTTTGGCCAGTATCGTCAGTAAATAAAAAGACACCCCTGGTCCTGACCTAACTTATCTCACTAACTGCCTTTTCAATTAGTTAAGTTAAATAATTAGCAGATTAGTTTGATTAATTGACTTAAAAAAAAGTTCTTGCATTTTTGAAGGCAAGAAAGGGCAATGTGACTGTGAGAATTCGAAATGCGCATGCGCTGTGGTGCCTGACCACTGCTCTCACTAACCAAATGGCTTTTTATACAGTGAGAAAGACGCCCCTTTAGTCAACGGTATATAAATTGGAATTTTTTTGAAGCTTATGGCTTAAAAATTCAACAAATTCCAAATATTACAGCTTGGGAAGTGGGGCAATTTAATTTGAAAGCAGATTGCCTGAATTTGTGAGTTTCGAAATAATGAAAAAAAAACATTAAAACTGTTTGCATTACTAAAAAAAATACTAAAAGTTCTGACTTTCTATTACTTTCTCCCACTTTTCTCATAATCTCAAGGGAGAACTTCCAAAGAATTGTTATTACTTAGCGTAGGCAGCTCATTAAATCGCATATTCGCTGGAAAACAGAAATTAGAATAATTTAAATTGCTAAATTAGCCTGGCTTTATTGTTCCACTTTTCATTTTAAAAAAAATTTAAATCGCCCATTCAAAAAAAAAAATTGCTCTTCCTTCACATGAAAATGAAACGGAGAAATTATGCATTTTGCTTTATTTTCCTTATAATTTCACAATTGGACCAAACAGTTATCGCCAAGTGCTTTAACTTTTTCTGAGAGAAAGTCCATCTGCTTAAAATGGAATTCGGAGAAAGGTATTTCGGAATGGAATTCTAGTGAGTCCTATGCATTCTCTCGTGGCATATCACCTACTTCAAAGTTGAACCTCAAGTGAAATGATTTCATTTGAAGTTGAAGTGTTCTCAATTTTCCTTGTTCAAATCAATTTTCCTTGGAAGGGAAAGTGGGAAAGGCCGCCATGTGTGGGAAGACTCAAATTTTGTCAAAAAGTTTTTCGAAAAGTAAAAAATGGGACCAAAAAAATCATTTTTCGACCTTTGTTCGAGTCCTTAACGACTTCTGTCGTCGCCTGGGAAGTAATCTCTGTGACCCAAATACCTGTAAGTTGGGAGAATAAGGTGAAAGTAGAATGGTTATAAGACGAATTTGGGCTTACCTCTACTTGCCCAATTAAGAAAGCAAGGAAATGAGAAGTTCAGAAGTACCAAAAGAAAGTGGCTGCATTCTTCTCGACTTTCTCCATTCATCATCACTTGCTTTCACCGTCGAAAACAGAGTACAAGGACCTACGTTTCCTCCTTTCAAATCCTGAACCATTCTTGTTATGTACAATTGAATTTCGTATCCTTCAAAAGGAAATAGAAAATGAATTCTGGTAGACTTCCTGCTTTTTCAAAGAAATCAAACGCACTTTATTAATTAGAAAGCGTCTTAAGCGTCTTGCTCAATTTAAAGATTTTTGAACAAACGTAGTATTGTTACTCACTTTAGCAAGGTTGAATTTTCTCATACAAAAAGAAGAAAAACTTTCACCATCCATTTACTTAAAAAACTTACAGCAGAATCTAAGATTAGTCATTCGTTTAATATAGTGCGTGTATAACTGAAAGTTTTTAAATTACAATTCCAATCCTTTGAACTTCTCATTATGAAGAGTGAAAGTAATTACGATGTTTCGAAACTTACGAAAGGCTACTTGATTGAGACTTGAGACCATTTAAACTTGTCCTCTACTTAAATTAAGCCGAAAATAATTAAAAAATGAATTGACAAATAAATTAAGCTTTAAAATAAATTTCAAACAAGAAATTGTTCAAGTTGTCGTTAGTGTGTTGCTTTTGAATAGGGTTATCTCGGTTCGTTTATAAAGCTTTAGCTTTCAGCAGCATTATGAAGATTCTATTATGCTCTCACAAAATGGCCTAAATCTATGTATATTTCGAAAGTGTTCGTAAGTTGTTGCCTTACAAATGCCTCCCTCATTTCTTGATCAGTTTCAGAGTCCTTTGAGTCCTTATTCACAACTCAAAATCAGACGACGAGGGTCCCTTGAGACGTCTAAGGGAGCGAGTTCTTTTACGACTTTTCCCATTCAGCCAAATTCTATTTCTTTATTCCGCTCTCAAAGTGAGAATATCATGTACAGAGCGTTTCAGAAGTAATGGCCAGCACAAAAATTACAAAACATACAACTGTTGGCTATGTGTAGGCCAGCACACTTTAGTTTAATTATGGACTACACAAGCCTTCCCTTGTCTACACTTGGAAAACTTCTAAAGTAAATTCAGCGTTTCTGTGAATTTCTTTCCATGTCACGTGAAAGTCTCTGCAGTATAATATCGGTGAAAGTCTTCAAAATATTGAAAGAAAAAAAATGAGTTGATTCCTAAGCATTCCATTTCTAAAGGCGAAACGTGAAAATTTCTTTGCGTTTGGACCTGAATTTTTGGGGCCTCGTTCACGTCTTTCATCCAGCATCCTAATAATGTAGCATCTTTACATCTCCCGCGGCAGTAAGCGCACAGCGTGGATAGGAAATTCCATTTCGTCTACCAACCGCATCTTAGAAGACTGGGCTTCCGTCGTCCGTTTTTGGGAATCTCGAAGGTGCTATCCCAAATGACTTTTATTGATTCCCTTTTTGGGCCACGGAGGAGAAAGTAAAAGAAAGTTTTCACAGGGCCCGTGTATTTGAGGCTGTTCCTTACATGGGCCCTTTCTTCAAACAAAAACCAAACCTCGGACAAGTACGCATCTGCAGGGCAGAATTCGGCCCTCCGCGCTTTTTGACAGGAGAAAGTGGTTCCATCTCTGTCGAAAACCATTTTCTCCGTGTAGAAGCTTATGGAGAAAGTTGAAATTGAAGTTTTAGAACAGCTGCTTTCCTTCCTTACCTGTAGATTCTTAAATTAAAATGACACGTTAAATGGCCAAGGCAGGTTCAGTTCTGGACAATGGTCCAGCCAAAGTGCCCGTGGAGCCGGTTGTGACCAATGCATCAGTGGATGCGAGTCACGTGTCCATGACAACGGAAGGACCCAAAGGTCAGCAGATTCCCGAGTTCAAAGCCGTGGTCCAGGCCCGTGACACCTCCCTGACGACGCTTCCAGAAACGATCCTCGTTCTCTTTGGTGTAATTCTTCTTGGAGCGACCATTTACCTAGTTTTTCAATTCTGGAGGAAGAAGAATCGACGTCGAGGCATTCCTACAGTGTACAAGTGAGTACTTGCTATTTTGCATTATGTAAACGTTTTTTTTTATCACCGAGACTACAGTATTTAGTGCTAGTGTAGCATGGTTTTACCAGAAAATGAACTTATGAGGATCAAGTTGGGCTTGGGAATACGTTGTTGGCATTTTTTCATGTTGCCTAAAATCCACTTTAATCTCCAAGCAAATACTTTAACTTACCTAGAACATAACCTCTAACAGTAATGTCAATATTTTAACTTTTAACAGTGGAATACTGCTTACATAGAATTGGAAATCACGATTTTAAGGTTTCAGGAAAAGATTTCTTTAAAATCCGTTAATGGTTTTGAAATGTTGATTTTAGATTAGAAGGCTATCGCTACTCACGCCTTAACCAAGCGGAGCTGGACGTGGACAATAGTTTAGTGTACTGTAGGTCAGAGGAGGAGCCTTCAGAATTAGAAGACGAGCTGCAAGTGAGCATTTTCGTTTCATCAAAATTTAATTGCAATTAAAAATTAAGTTAACCTTAATTTAAATTGTTTATGGCTTGATTTGATTTCCTTGTAGTGTAAACCAGCGACCCTCCACGTGGAGACCAACTCCTTAGTCAACATATCCAATTGCACGAAGACGAGTAACGGTGTTGGTAGAGACGTAGGAGACCTTTTAGGCCCGCCCCTTTCCGGAAGTAATAGTAAATTGGTGACATTGGACGAGGCCTCAGATGAGGTATGGACCCTTCAGAACCTCAAGTCCCTTGACACGTCTAATTCCCATTTTCAACAGGATTTGCTTCAGTAGTCTCCAGCATTTCTTTCTATTCTCTTGGACTTCTTTTTGGATCTAAAAGCATCGCAAGCATTCTACTAACGATACTTCTCTTTCTGCACACAACCTGAAACGAAAGCCTAAAAAATGGGAGTTGATCTGCTCTATTCATAAGGTTTACGAGGAAATCTACCATTTATACTCCAAATTCAAGACATTATTTAAAATAAATTGTTGGATCGCTATACTGCAAATAAACGGAAGTAGAAGAGAAGGAAGCTTCTTTGGCCTCACGTATTTTTTTCATTGAAGAAAATAGAGTTTCAGGAAACGGCAATTAATTAGCATAAGTTGTAGTAAGTTGTAGGTAATTAACGTGAATATGCTGAGAGTGAAAATTAATTCGCTTCTCACACTTATAAAAAAAAAATTCCCATCCTAAGTAAAGAAGTAGATTTTTCGAGTCGTGACATTCAGAAATCAATGCTAAACTGGAGGAAAATGTAAGGTAGAAAATTCTGACAACTTGCTTGAATTAAGGTCACCTTCAAATCTTGTAGAATAATTTAAAACCACTTTTTAAGCGTTTAGTAATTTGTAAAATGAGAAAAAATTCAACGCTGCTTGGAAAATTTTCCTGGAAAGTTTTTTGAGAAGCTGGAGAAAATGACACAACTTGTCTAACCCAATTCTTTTTTTAATCAAAAACTAGTTGCCATTTTTTGTTTGTGAATTCGTTTTTCATTTTCTAAAGTAGTTTACCTTGAAAATTGAAAGTCAAAAATTGACCTAGCTTGAGTATACATCCCACAAAACAAGTTATCTAAGTATTCACTTTCTGAAATTCTTTGAACAATGGTACTTTTCATGACTTAAACGACATGTTCGGTCCAAGTGAGGTTTAGTCTTAAGATAGACGCCAAAGGTGCGTAGCCTGTCCAAAATATTTTCAAAGTACCCCCACAGTCAGAAACATGTTTGCAGGGTACTTAATTTTGCTGGTAAGTGTAGCTGCCACCTCTGTCCAGAGTGCCCGTAATTACATTGACCTGACTTATGCCTTCAACAATGAAACGGTCCTATTTCCGGGCAGAACGTCCAGTTTCAATGTAGAAGTGGAAGGATTCACTGCTGGTGGATTCTGGTGAGGATATATTGATTATGGAATATAAGTTTATAGAATTAAAAAATTAAATATTAATATAATAATATAATATATTATATTTAAAATAAAACCTAAAACACCGTCTTAAAACAATACTTTAATTCCAGGGTTGCATCGAAAGGCTTTTGCACATCAGAACACACGAGCACGTAAGTTAAAATATATTAATAAAAAAAAATGTGTACTTTTTGCGCCGCAACAAAGGACGCTAAAGTTTGCATTTCTCTTTTAGGCATATTGACGCACCATACCACTTCAGCAAATATGGAATAACACTGGACAAGATTCCGCTGGAGGACTTGATTGACGTTCCAGGAGTCATGATTGACATCTATGACAAGGTCCATCGGTACAGCAAGGGCAATGTGACCATCATCCAGAACTATGTCCTCACACGAGAGGACATCTTAGAGTACGTTCTCATCAAATGCATCCTCAAAAAATATCTAAAGATTTAACACTAATTCAACCTATGGCTTACTATGGAACAAAGAACTTAAATTCCGCGTCCATAGTCACAAAAGTCTTGATAAGTCACTGGCCAAATCGAGAACAAATTACTTAATTGCAATTAGTTTTAATAATACAAATCAACCCTTACTTGTCAATGCAAATGTAATGTTGGTTTTGAAAAAAAAGACATTACAATTTTTCTTAACTTTTTTTATTTTCTATAAAAATTAACGGTGCTATAATTTGATATGATAGATGGGAAAAAGTGAACGGTCTCATTCCACCGCGATCTGTTGTGATGCTGCGCACAGGGTGGGGCGCAAGGTGGCCAAATGCTGCGGAGTACCAAGGTCTCGACCCAACGGAAGCCCCAGCAGCGGCTCCACCAGCGCGAAGAGCTGAAGAAAGCACTATCGATCTCAGCGTGAATGTTAACTATCCTGGTAAGGTCTAACTACTAATAAAATATATTAAAAAATATAACTTAGTGTCCAATCAATCGATTATTTAAAAAAAAATTCTTGTTTAAAAAAAATAGGTTTCGCTGCAAGCGCCGCTTCTCTCCTATCCATAGAAAGAAACATTCGTGGAGTTGGAATAGATACACTGTCAATTGATGCTGGATCGGCAAAGGACTTCCCAGCGCATCAAATCTTTGCCGCTCGAAGTATCTACATGATTGAAAACGTTGGAAATCTGCATTTGGTTCCACCAACAGGATTTCAACTATGGATGCTTCCGTTTAAAATCGATCGAGGTAAAAAATTATGCACATTGAGCTAAATATCACTTAATTTAAACGTAATTTATGTAATTTGACTCTTTCGTTCATTATTTTACACACAATTTAAATGTTCTTTAGGTACTGGAGCACCAATCCGGGTCATTGCCAGCATTGACAACAAGTTGTAGACTGCTACATTAGTTAACAATAATTAATTGAAATTTAGTCGATTCAATAAAATTTACATCATGGAAAATTAAACTCATCTCGTCGATTTATTTAATTAAATGATGTCATTATTAGTATGAAAGTTCAATAAAATTAATCGAAACATCGATCATTTTTTGAAACCATTTCCAGACAAAACCAGTTTCTGGTACTTGAATTAGCACCAAAACTAGGCAATTTATAGATAAAAGATGAATTGACATGTTTACGAAAAGGTTGATTCGAAAAGAACAATATGGCTAATCAGTAATCATTGGTTGATAGTACAGATTAGAACAGTATTTTCGAGTTATAAAAGTTAACGATTCAGAATGCATAAACTAGTTCACTAGAAGCACAACATAGAATTTCAGCAATGGCGCTTTCGGCGAAGCTTTTGCTGGTGGCATTTCTAGCGGTAAATTGCAGCGCATCGACAGAGGAGGATGCGCTAATTTATTTGGAAGATCTTGAAGGACGCATCTCCCGTGCGCATAACGCAGAAAAAGTAGCGGCTTGGAACTATGTTACGAATGTTACGGCGGAAACTCAAGCCGCTTCGGTTAGGGAAGCGTTTAACTTAAGCGCTTTAATTGTAAATTAATTAGTTAATGAAATGTTTTTTTTTTGTTAATTCCCATTCAAAATCTAGGCTGCAGCAACACAGGAATTTATTCGATACCAGGCTTCCGTACAAGCCGAAGTATTGGAAACGTTTCCCAATTGGAAAACTTTCAGTGCTCCTGTTCGACGACAGTTTCAGCAATTGAGTATCCTCGGACCGGCACGGATGCCACAGGATGACCAGGACATGGTAATCGCTTACTCTTATTACGCTTAAATTGCTTTAAAAATTAAATGAACGCTTAATTTCCAAGATGGCAACCATTAAATCAGTACTGGATACTGGCTATGCCTCGACAAGGATTTGTGAGTACAACAATCCAGAAAACTGCGACTTAGGACTTGGAGGTGAGTAAAGGTTTTCTTCCAATCAATAACCTTTAAAAATTGCCCACAAATAATAATAATTATTAAAGAATTGATTTTAAAATAATATGTTGTTTAAGCATTGTTATAAAAAAAAATTCAATCAGATTTGGATGGAATCTTTAACACTGCCGAAGACTACGATGAGCTGGAATATTATTGGACGAGCTGGCACGACGCCATGTCAGGAAATGTCAACGCATCTAGCTACAAGGAGTACATGTACTACCAGAATCTTATGGCCCGTCATAATGGTAATGTCCATTAGCTGATTTAATTAGATTATTTAATAGAACGTATAATTAATTAACGATATTATGTTTTAAAACTTGATTCGTTAACCTTCGTTTGATAGCTTTGATTAACTTGATACGGCTTTGGATTTCGCAATGTCGCGCTTCAGTGACCTCTCTATTTTCTTATAATACGTTTTGATTTTAAGCGTGCGTGATACGTTTGATTTTAAAAAATTAGGATTCAGCGACATGTCAGAGATTTGGTTGACCAAGTTCAATCCTGGAGACTCGCCGAACTGGAGTGCGCATGAATTCAAGCGAGACATGATAGAGCTATGGGAGGGTCTCCAGCCCTACTACAACGTTCTGCAGGCGTACTTAAGAATGAAACTTCGTCAAAATCCACAGTATGCTGACAAAATTGAGCGAAATGGATCCATTCCAGCCAATTTAGTCCAAGGGTACGGATTGTCGAAAAGCGATTTAGTGCACTTCTATGCCTCAACCAAGCCCTTCCCCGACGCTCTCTCTATCCTGGAATCTGGTACTCAAGTCCTCATTGACGCCGTAAGATACATTTTAGCGTCACGCTGAAACGCTGAAACGCTGAAACTAATCGAAGGCTATGTTCTTAAGGGATATAGCGTCCGGACAATTTTTGCAGACTCGGATGACTTTTTCGCCAGTTTGGGGCTTCCGCGCATGACCGATTCCTTTTGGGCCAACTCCATGTTTGAGGACCCACAAGATGGCCGAGTTGTCAATTGCGTTCCCCCATTTGAATGGGACATGGCCCTCGGCCGTGGAAATGAAGATTTCAGGTTTAACTACTTAACTTTAATATTTAAATAATTAATTAAGCAAAAGGAGAACGACATTTGACCTGGTTCAGAATCAAAGTCTGCGGAGAGGTCAACATGGACTACATGACCATTATCCATCACGAGGTTTGTTACAACTAATATAACTAAAAATTCCAGAATTTCGTATTCGAATAGAAGCCAAACAAGCCCGTCCTAGGACAAGGGGAATTCAATTTTCTAAGCTCTCCTGTCCCACAACGGGCTACTTTGGCTTTCAGCAAAAAACAATCGATTTTGCATTTGAAAATATGCTGTAGAAGTACAACTAAAAAACCGGAATCAAATGCACTAATTGACTTATAATTTATAAACTTTGAAAATTAAATGCAAACTAACTTTTTGATCTTCTTTTTGTAGATGGGACACATGTAAGCGATGCCATTTTTTAAATTTAAAACATTTAACAAAATAATTAATAATTGAATTAATTAATTGAATAATTAAATATCACGATCTAAATTAACGTCATTCATAAAGGGAATATTTTATGGCCTACACCAATGAAAATTACATTCTTCGAGATGGAGCCAATTTAGGATTTCATGAAGGCGTGGGAAACGCTTTTCAGCTCCCAATTGCAACTCCCAAGCATTTCAACTGTGAACTTGGGCTGGACATTGGCTATGAAGTGGACTGCAGCGAAGGAGGTCAGCAAGAACTACGGCCTGAAGATATCAATTACCTGTATCAATTAGCCTTGGACAAGGTAATTTCATTGCAGTTCTTGTGAAACTAAAATTTGACCTTTTGACCTCACCTTTAGTTTGGCTTCTTCGCTTACACAATTGCCCTGGAGGAGTGGCGCTGGAGAGTATTTGAGGAGACGCTGGAAGAGGACGAGTACAATGAGCATTGGTGGGAATTGAGACGGAAGTACCAGGGCGTTAAGGTTCCAGCGCCCCGTCCTCAGCAAGGATTCGACGCTGCAACGAGGTAATTGAAACAATTTAAAACAAATCTAAATTCATAACTTGAATTTCAATTTTTGTTTTTCTAATTTAGGATCATTACAACGCCGAACTACATCCGCTACTACAACAGCTACATTCTCCAGTTTCAATTCTACGAAGCGATGTGTCAAATCGCTGGACAAGGGCTGGATCCAGACACACTGCACAAATGTGACTTTACTGGAAATCACGCAGTTGGAGACAAATTGAGACCCTTACTCGGCGCAGGCTTCTCATCTCCGTGGCCAATCGTACTTGAAGAGGCCACAGGCGTGTCAAGTGTTTCAATTCAGCCCATACTCAACTTTTTTAAACCATTGTTCGATCATTTGAACATGGAGCTGGAAGCGGCCGGAGAAGTACCGTGCTTTGACGGTATTAAATTTACTATACAAAAAAAATTGTTTACAAAGTTACGTTCTTAAATGTCGTCTTTTTAGAATGGTGCACTCAAATGTAGATTCCCTGATTCCCACAATTGATTGAGAAGAGAATTGGAGGCTTTTGAATATATAATTTATTAAATTGAACAAGTATTTCTCTGACTTTAAATTAATTATTGTGCAATAACAAAAAGAAAATATTATAATTTGTACAGTAAACATTGCTACAATAGTCAGGAAATACTTATGATAGGAATATATCTACGTCTCTGAAGGTGTTTTAGTTAAATGAAATCCAGAAATTGGTTTCACTCACTTAACCTTCGCACCAAAACATAATTTCTACTGCTACTTTATATGTATTTTATGTCGAATAGAGTATAAGTCAATTTTTTTTATAACAACGATACTAATTAATCGTTCGAATTAGTCATGTTTAAAACAAAGGTTTAGTTAATCACTCCGAATCACATTCGGCAAATTCATAGTTGAGACTTCTGCGCTGCAGTTCCTTAAAGATTAGTCTTTTCTGGAGAACCTCGTTTTGCAGGTTCATATTTGGGGCACTGGAAAAAAATTACAAAAAATAATACCGCCGATCATTACGCATACGTGTGATCTAAGCACTTACTGAAGCATAACGTTATCAATATTCTCTCCAGAGAAATTAACAATTTCAAGCGGTGTTCCAAGTTCTAGCGTGTCAAACTTTAAGAAAATTTTGACGATTGAAGGAAAGCGTTCAAAGCCAGGAAGGAAGTCATTGTTATCGCTGATTCGCAAGTTCGGCAGAGTAGGTCCAAGAGCATTGTTGAAGGAGGACCAATCTACCACAACAGTCTGATTGAGCTCATATTCAGCCGCTCTGTCCAAAATCATAAGGCCAACAGTACATCCAAACTGAAAAAAAAACACAAGTATTTCATTAACAGTAATTACAACAAACATATCATATTTTCATCGTGATTATTGTAAGTTATAACATACACAAGTTTTCCAAAGGTCCATATGAACCGATTGTAAAAGTAGATCAATAAGGTAGTGACCAGCCGCCTTCACCATGTCATCAATGAGTTCGCAATATTGTCTGAATCCTGGTTTACTCTCCATTCTTCTCATACTTCGAACTGTGCTGTATTTAAGCATGTTTGCCAAAATCATGTAGGCTGCTTCTTGTCCTTTTCTATACTCCAAGAATTGGGGAATTAGCTTCATAAAGAGCTCCTGAAAAATAAATCGAGTTTTTAATTCAACTAGTGAAATTTGAAATCCAAAAACTGGACTGCACATTAGGAATAATGTTGGAATTACCCTTCCCTTTCTGCAAACCAACCACCGATAAATATTGTCCCCTTGCTTGTCAAAGGCATAAAGAATTTTTGTGTAAGCGACGAATTCCGGGAGAGGATTGTTTTCGTCCTTCAACGTATTGGCACGTCTACGACATGATAGTTCTCGACAATTTAAGTAGAGCATGTAAACCTTTAAATTAAATTGATTACATTTATCGTAAGGAAAGGCTTACTAAAAATTCTAAGAAACACTAACCCTTTCAATTTCTTGCCAGAGACGGGAACGACTATTTTGTCCATGAGTAGATTGTGTTGCCACTTTTAGTACGGTGTCCATTACACGCTTCGGTGCCAAGGCACTCACAGTCTAAGTTAAATAATTATAAAATCCATGAGTAACTGTACCAGTACTGTACTTGTTCTGTAAATTATGGATCAATTTACCTGTAATTTACCAAGAGCATTTTCAAAAACAGCTGGTGTATATTTATTTTTCTTTTGGTGATCAGCCCTTGAAGGGAAGACTTTCCTCAAATGACCAATATTTCCGTTCTGACTAAAAGCTTTCATCTACGAAAACACCGTAAATGAACATTTTGTATTACAATTCCACTTTTTTGTCCAAGTAAGTAATTTTTTTTTGAAAAAAAAAAAAAAAAAAAAAACATTCACGATTACCTGGCAGTAATAGTCTGTAGTATAAGGATGGTCATTCTGCAGTTGCAAAATTTGAATGTTCCGAAGTCGCTGCTTATCTTGTTCAGTCATCAATCCTACAAGTTTATCATCCGAACCGTTCAAATCACCTGCCGGGTACCTTGGCCTCGGTGGAGCATTATATCCAGCATTTCTTTTCCCCATAAAGTCCATATTTGGCCGGAAACGGAAATATTGTTGCGGTCCTCTAATCATATTTGGAGGTCCTTGCCCATGTGGAGGTGTTCGCATACCTTGCATCATCATGGGTATTCTATGTCTGAGACGCGGGTCCATCATACGCATGTCAAGCGAACCAGGTGGACGTGGTGGTCCAACATTAATATTTCTTGCCCTGCCATGGCCAGGAAACATCATCGGCGGGGGTCCACCAGGTCCTGGCCAAGGGTGTCTAAGGTTCTGCTCAAATGGAAACGGAGGCATGGGACGAACCCCACGCTGTTGTTGAACAAAGTGATCTTGCAGTCCTGGTGGTCCAGGCACTTGGCTCATCATCCCACGTCCACGGCCAATATGCTTGGGTGCTCCACGTATATCATCATCAATTCTTGGTGGGCCTGGAAAAGGCAAGGTAGGTTGGTGATCAGGAAGTGGGATAGAGCTCTCAATTTTAACAGGAATTGAGGTAAGATGAAGTTCATCTTCTATGTCTTGCAGAGTTCGAATTCCCTTTTAAATAAATTAAATCTTTAATTGTCCAAACATAACATCTCACTTCATTTGAATTTCGAGTTACCGATCGCTTTTCTTCAAGATGCAATCCCGGTGGTGGTCTGTAAGGAATTGGTTGATCTTGATTAAGAGCAGGTGGAACCTGCACCGGAGTTCCTTGCATAACATCGGTAGGATGCATTGACCAAATGGATGAGCTAAACAGCGGACTTTCATCCGTGAACAAGTTCAAATTTCTGGTGATGACCTGCATGTAAGATAGTAATAGAATCCCGCAAAATCGATGAGCACTTCATCCAAATTTACCTGTGGTGGCATTAGTGATCTATGAGAGGCCTTTATGATTCTATCCCTTTCATCCTCAATGTCGTCATCTTCTAACACCAGTCTAGAGATGCTCTCCTCAACATTTGTGTAACCACTATCTTGATCCTCATAGTCACCGCTTAGGTTATCGTGAAATGGAGACACTGCCGGTCCATCCTTAGGCCAAGGCCTCTGCAATACAAGTGGCAAAAAACTAGTTAAGCGTTCTCAGCGACCAGACACTAAGGTTCAGATATTGCCGTTAATTACATTAACATTAGTGTCTAGCTCTCGTCCCTTATTGCCATCGCCATGTCCAAAGTCAAACAGATTTTCAGATTTATCTTCTCCGTCCCACGTGTAATCTAGATCAGGAAAAGTTAGTCAATTAATTGCTTTAAGTATGCACGGGGCAGGAACCATACCTTCACCGTCGTCCCCGAAAGTTTCGTCATTAAGAACATCTTTCTCGTCATCCATAGCAAACCTAGAGTCGTCCATCTTCCAGACCAAACCCAGTCAATTAAAGTAATTACGCTTAATTAATCATCTAGATTAAGCCACGGCCTCGACCTCGATGAAAGGCGTTATCAATTATCAATTGATCGTCAACAGTCAGATGTCTAAACGTTTTGAATACTGACAAAAGAAAAACGAAAAGTTACAAAATGAAAAGAGCGGCACGAGGTGAAGGTTACTTTGAAGGTAAACACACGCGCTGTATGCACCACACCACAAATACAAACAAAAAACAAAATATTTAATTGAGCTTACCTAATTGCGACTCAAATTGCAATTAAACTGACGATAAGGTTTAATCTCAATTAAATATACTAATTAACTACCCATAAGTCAATTGGCATAAATTTAACGATGAATGTTTGTGTACCGTATCCGCCAATTTGCCCGCAAGTGGTTTATTTTCTATACCGAAATTTATAATATGCGCATGCGCTCGCACACATGATTTAATTTTTAGTGTATCAGCTGATTATTTTGAGTCAATAGGCATAGGCAAATGTTAATCAAATAGAATTAGAATTATCATAAATTAAAGGTCAACGATAGTGGGTCGTACTGCTAATTGATAAAAGGTTCAATTAACGATACCTTAACGTTAAAATAGTCATCCGTGTCAACGCATAACGCATCGGATGCCGGAAATATGTCCATGTGAACGGGAGTTCCGGAAATTGGACAATGACCTTTGACCTTTCCTCAGGTCTGCGTGCTTCCCCACCACGGACAGTTTGGAGACTCCGCTGTGTTCAAATAGGCATTAGAAAAGGAGGGGTTTGGTGGAGATAATGATCGATATGTTAAGGATTACTCGAATACCGTTTCGACATGTTGCTCGAATTACAGTATCCCTGCCGCTTACCGGCTTCCTTTTCTGTGTATTTTATGCACTGTATTCCGATGCAGACGCCGCGACCAGTACCCACTGCGCGGTAAGTCGTCATAAAGTAAGTTAGAATAGTTTATAATTTGTAATTCAATGAATAAAAAACATCCATTAATACTGTTTCGTTGTCAAATTCAGGTAAAAAACTACCTTCCGTCTGTTTCGGCAGCAATTGGATCCTTCCCTGTGTCACAGCTAGTTTGGAGATTTTGTATAACACTGCATGCAGCCCCTCGCTTTGCGGTTGCTGCCATGTATTATCGATATCTAAAGTCTGTCGTCTACCGTAAATATTTTCACTTCAGTGCCTTGGCCTGTGGCCTCAATGTAATAGAGAATTTGGGACTTATTGGACTCACATTTGTGTCCTCGACGGACAATTACTGTAAGACACGAATAAGAATTGTCCACGATAGTTTCTTCGAATGTTTTAATTTGGAATAGATTAAAATATTCGGGATTTTTTTTGTCATTCTAATAGATGTTCACGAGAAATGCTTCATCATCTTTGTATCGTGTTCCACTGCCTACATGCTCCTGCTGTCATTCGTGCTCAAGTACACTCGAAATATACCACCCACCGAACTTGAATTGAAAAGCTTACGATTCAAACTGCGGCTAGTCTTAGTTTACTTTATTTTTATTGGACTATGTGCCTACACATTCACGAGACATAATAGTCGATGTGAACACGGAAGTAAGTTCTTCAATCATTTCCCTATGTATTTTGACTTCTTGTAATTCAGTCGTCCCGAAGAAAGACAAATATGTTCTTAAACTTTTCTTTATTCTATCGCAGTGTATACTCTGTTTGCATTGTGTGAGTACATCGTAATTCTGTCAAACATGGGATTCCACATGACGGCATATTGGGACTTCTATGACCGAGCTTTACCAACGAGCTACCAGTATTTACAAAATACGTTCGACTAACATTATAAAACTTTTTTCCAGTATAATTCAGTTCTTAATACCTCCGGTGATGCATTCGTGATTTATAATTACGCTAACCTGTCAGAGACTTTAAACTTATTATGTTATTAAATGTTACTTAATTTGCCACCTTAAATGATCATCAACATTAACCAAGAATAATGGTTTGGTAAAGAGAACCGCAATAAACTTGAAACAAATCCATCCAAAGCCAACCAAAGGCATAATAATCAATCAACCTCTGTGCTTTTTTTTTTATTTAAAGAGAAAGGATGATGATGATGCTGAGATGTGCTTTCACCCTCAACATACTGTTTTGATTTCATCCTCTGATCCTTTGAAGAAAAAATGTAGCTAACAATCATTTATTTTTATTAACTAAAGCAAAGTTAGCATTTAAATAAATTACATCGTTAAGATAACATTTCTAAACCTTTCTTAATTAGCGTAGAGAAAGCAATTAAAATTAAACTTCGACAACGGGGAAAGTCGTCTGAGATTGCTTTCTCTTGAAGGCTACACATGTGTTTACGCTTCTCCTGTCATTCATTTCTGTTGACTACACTCATCGGCCTTCACATGATGCTAGCCTTCGAATAATTTTAAGGATTAATTAAAATTTGCAGCTTCTTCTTCATTAATTAATTAGAGTAATTGTACACATTAATTGGCAATTAACGCTGACATAAACTAATTGTAAATAACTGAGATGCACATCAAGGCAGTATCACCAAAGGTTGCTTTGTTTTGGTGCAGAATACACACTCCCCCTCCCCACCCAAACACCTGAAAATTCATTCATTTTTAGTTCAGCACTTCAGCAGCTTCAAAGCATCTTCTCAGTGTTGCTTGTTGCTGCTGAAAATGCATACAAAGATAATTAGTTAATTGATTACAATTAACGAATAGCAGACACCGAAGGCAACAACAGCATCAGCATGAATCCAAACGAAACGAATCGGAGTGACAGTCAGGTAAATCAATCGTTCACCTATCCTAGAGCCATTGTCCAGAAAGGAACTGGATCAGTTATGGACGATCAGACTCAGGTGCGAGCCATGCAGTGCAATTCCTTGCCCACGCCTCACAAACGGTAATTAAACTAAATATTGATTATTAAAATTGGTCATGAGATGACATCCAGCATGGTATTTATTATTAAAAATCAAAAGTTTTATCAATTCAATTACTTTTTGCTATTTAGTTTAAAGCGACCATCAGAGTCATGGAACATCAGCAGCTCAAACGGCTTGCTTCGAAGACAGTTTGCTAATGGGGCCTGGAACAGAGGTTTCATTATGGATGAGAAGATGAAAAAGAAGTTACTGGCAATTAAGAAATCTGGATGTTCTGGTGACCCATTCGGAAGTCAATATCAGGAGGTACGTGAAAATGAATGGTTTTATGAAAATTATATTTTTGAATTTTTATTGGTTGTAGGTTATAGACAATCTATGGAAACTCGCAAGGGAAATGAATGAAAAGTCAGACTTCTCCTTCACACAGCTTCATTTTCCATTGGCAGTTATGCTAATGGATTGTTCCACGAGGATATACAAGCAACGCGTAGATTTGACAAAACGGGATGTCAATAGACTAGCAGCGAAAATCATTGCAAGGAGGTAAACAAATTTCCACCAATATATTCAAACAGTTCAGTCTCGGTTCGGTTAGACTAGACTAGACTGAATGAGTGTGTCACTGCAGTAGATCGTAGCGGTTCCGCTACGTCGAGAACCTTCTCAGTTTCGACTTAAATTAATGTTTCCTTCCTTTAGCGAGCTGTCGAAGTCAACGGATCCTCAAGTAAGCTCTTCTAAGAAAGACGAGGTTAAGGGTGACAAGCTGACGACGAAGCTACCCGTCCGTAATGACGTTGAAATTGATAATAATAACACCACCGATGATTCAGGCATCGATTTTTCCGACACTGTGCAGCAACTCGTGATAGAAGATAACATAACCGATAAAAACGATGAAACACCCAGGTTACCAAATGTCATAGACAGTTGCGAGGTGGCCACTAATCCTGACCCAACCAGTAGTAAGTTATTAGTTTCCAGAAATGACTAGACATCATAAAACGAAAAACCTAAAATTGAAACCCGTATCAACAGATGATGTAGAAGCTGGAAAAACTAATAGTACAGAGTGTATTACTATATCGGACGACGAGGAAGAGATGGAGCTTGCACCAGCTGATCCGGTACAGGTAGAGTTGGGATTGGTACCTGCAGATTCAGTGGACAAAAAGATGGAAGCCGAATCAGTACAAACAGAAAACTTTCAACCAGAATTCTCTACAACTGTAATCACTGGTGAGACAACTGTTTTGTCTAGTACAACCAGTTCGGAATCGGAAAGCGACAATTCAGTTGCAATTCCAGAAAGGAATGAAGCAATAGTGCTAGACACACCCATTATTACACCAGCAGACGAGCAAGATGCGTCCATTCCACGAAAGCGTCTTAAAATTGAGTATGGCCTTCCACCAACCCTAACGGCTTGGTATGAAGACGAGCCTGCATTTGAATTCGACGAACCTCCAGAACTATCTCGAGAAGCGTACAAAAGGAAGAAACCCGGTAAAGAAATAACCAAAAAGGAAAAGCACGAGATACGAGAGAGTTCTAAGAAGTCCGCATCGGATTCGCAGCCTTCTAGTTCAGCATCCAAAATGGAAACGCCAGGAACCAGGGAGAACGAGAGTACCTCGCAAACAGCGACTCTGACCATATCAGAAGTAGTTTGCAATAATGATTCCATTAACCCTTGTCTTCCTATATTGCCTCAACCTGTGATTCAGTCTATACAAGAGACCGGCTCGGCTTCTTTGTTTCCTGCGGAAATCGTGATAAAGGTTGAGAAGGATTTTGTGTTCCCGGAAGCGGGTAGTCTAGATTCCTTCCAGGAATTTTTCAGTAGTTCTTCTAGTGGAAATAGCTTTACACCCGAAGATGAAGTACAATTACTTGCATTCATCAAGAAACTGCACTACCTTTCATTCACCTGCGAACTCAGCAAGGAAGAGCTTCAGAATACGTATAGGGAAGCGCTGAAACGACTGGAGAACATTTACAAAGAACACAATGTTGCTATTAGTAGAAACATTCCGCCAAGTAAGATATTACAACCGTTTAAAACGCTAGATTTTCCCATTCTAATTTACTTTTATATAGATCGCGAGGCTACTTCTGGTGACATTACTATTAAGTTGGATCCGTGTGATGATAATAATTGTGTACCAGATTCGGATGAGGTGACCGAATTATTTTCCGAACGCATTAAAAGGAGGCTTTTGAATCCAGAATACTGTGGTCAAACAATAATGGAATCAACCAAAGAAAAAAATAAAGGTGATAGTGATCTCAAGATGCGGACAATGCTCCAGGAAAAACAGAAACTGATTGTACCCAAATTTGCAAATATACCTTTGGTAGGTTTTTCTTACAAACTTTACTCCTGGATCATCTGAATTAAATTTAATTAAATTCAATATATCTTATGGATATTGTAGATTGCTGAAAATACAAAGGGATTTTTTCAGCGTGTGCGAACTTTTGAGAATCGAATGATGAAAGTATTGGCAGACGAGCAGTCGAAAGACGAGTTTGATATAGAGAAGTACGAATTGGAAGTTCTAGATCATACAAATGCGGAGATTGAACTCCAAAGTCAAAATGACGAAGACGTGCAGTCCTTGTCAATGACCAACGATGTGTCAATCGGAAGCACAACACCAGAAACTCCAGATTCAGATGGAGTTCTTGACATGTCAGAGACAACGTCTTCTGAACAGCTTCAGTGTCCTTATCCTTTCAACTTCGACGGACTTCCAAGTCCATCTTCCTCATGCAGTGGAAGCAGTAGTGGACAAGGGATGAGATGGATTTCACTTCAGAAAATATTTTCCCATATGAAAACGCTTGAGCCTCAAGAGGCAGCGCGAATGTTCTATGCTGTACTCGCCCTGGTAAGTTTCATTTTTTCTGCTCAATCAGTAAACAATTTTCCGTTTACCCTTTTTAATTTCAGCTGAGCTTTGAAAACTTGGACATAAAATCCGACAGTCTTTCTCGTAGCGACTGTATTTCAGCCGCTGCCCTCGATTTAGAGGGTAGGTCTTCCCGTGGATTCAAAATAATTTCAAGCAAAGGTGTGGATATAGACACGGAAGACGTATATGTTGCAATTTTGTCTTCGAAACTACGAACGGAATCGTTTAAGGAAGGCTTAGACCTAGACGAAGAGTTTAAGACGCCAGAGAGTAGTCCTTCAAAGTACAACTCTATTCCACCTGCGCTCCTCAGCCCGCCTTCAGAAAGATCTAATAGCCCAAAATCTTCAGAACAACTGCACAAGGAGCTTCGTGTTCAAATAAGTCCCCACATGCCCACTGTTCAGAATAACGTTGTGCATGTCAGCAGTAATCACCTTATGGAAAACCTTCTAAAGACGGTTCGAATTCGTGGAAGAAACGCGGCTTTCAGTGCAGTACCCTTGAGCAAGAAGTTTCAACGTCCATGTATTAGGATTAGGAGCAGGTCGTCAACAGGGATAGAGTTTATCCCAAGTTAGGATCAAGGTGGGAGCGAGCAATACTAAAGTTACGGTACACAGGTGAATGAATACTTTCAATTTTGGACCAATTGTATGTTTTACAATTGCTTTTTTAGTATTTACTTAATCTTTTTTCAACAATTCTTAATTACAGCGGCCCATTTCATGTACTTCTTCCTACTTATTATTTAATTATTTAGAACGAAGTCTTCATTTGGCCCAGAATTCTAAACTTTGAACAAATGTGATTTACTTGCGGTGACACAATTTTACTAATACTGGTTTGCTCATATTCTTACGACTTGACTTATCTACCGATCGATTTTCAGCAATACACTACTCTAGTACACAGTGCAATTGTAATCGGCTTTAAAATTGTGAAAAAAATATTCAGGTAGCCGCCCATCATCATTTACTATCCTAGTCATTAGTACATCACAGAAAATGGAAACTAACAAACTTTTAGCAGAGGGAGGGAAGGGGGGGGGGCAGCGATGAATAGACAAATTCTGTATATTATTGTATATGAATTAGTAACTTTTGGTTACATCTCAGAGCCTAACTTGGGTTTATTTCTTGTAGTGCCTTTTAAAATATAATTAATTTCTTGATAGATTTTAGAATGGAATTAGGCATGTCTTGAATAAAATAAAACATGATCCTGATGCAAATGAAGGCGACTCATGAAGCGTTTGTATTTCTTTAATTTATTTATAAAGGTCAGCTTCCATTTAATTTACTTATTCAAATCCGGTAGCCACAAAAAACAACTCAAGATATTTGTTAATTTATAAATAGAAGCCAATATTTTTCTTGTTAAGTTTTATAGATGTTTAAATAGGAGTTCTCCTCGAGAGATGCTGGAGTATAATAATTTTGGTTTTGAAGGTACATTATTCTCTCTCTTACTGGCGATGTGTTTTGAGTTCTTGGAGTTTAGGCAAAACCAAATCCTTCGGAACACTCGTGGATTGCCTTCAACATGTAAGTCCGAAGTTTGTCATAGGTTTCGTACGCCGGAAGATCCAATTGATTAAAGCTAAAAGAATTTGAGAATTAGCTACTGTTTCAATATGTTTTCACGTCTATGAAGTTATTTCAAAGTTAGTTACCAAGTGTGAGCACTAGGAAGACGATCAGTGGAACGATCATCGCGATGAATCTGAAACTTTTGGACTCCATTCATTCCCTCCAGAGAGCCAAACCCTTGAAGGGGCACTTTAGAAGTTCCAGTTACAAATTGAAGAAATTTAGCACGGTCTGCTTGGTCGAATGATCGCAAAGCACGCCAGAACCATTGAATCTTTAAAAAAAATATTTGGTTAATTTCTAAATTGGCTGACTCTACATTTTGCAAATATCATATAATTGTAGGTATTCGCTTTTACCTGTAGCGAGGTTGCGTGATATTTATGATACTCAGTATTTGCTTTTAAGTCTTCAATGTCAACATTCGGCAGACCTGAGACCAGGAGCTCCAACTCTTGCTCGTTGAAAATTGAAATCAGTCTTTTGGGAATGATGTCATAGAATCCTTCCAAGAATGCGTTCAATCTAGAATTGAAAACAAAATCCGTTATTGAACATTTCTGTACTCATTCTAATGGGGAAACACAAAATAACTCACTGCTTCCGGATTGCCCCAGTCATCTTCATTCGACAGACGAGGCGAACGTATTCCATTTTGTTTTCCTCAGTGACTGGAATATTTCTCCCATTTGGAATGAGGTCTCGCACTTCCGTGACACCGAACTCTTGTACTTCAGTGCTAAATGTAACGTCGTAGCCCAGCTCCGATATGTGATTATCCATGAGGAATGCCAGGCCTTGGAAGAACGCGTAGTCTTCACTCTCCATATCTTGGTGCTGCACGTACTTTCCAAGAATGTGCTTATAGAAGGAACGTGTGAAGTAGCACTCAAGGAGCTTATTGTCGTAAATTGCCTTGGCTGGAAACAACGACACGTAAAATAGAAAATTCGAATCACAAAACTTCATGAATACTCAGCTTAATTAATATGAAAGATATTAATGCCTGTTTAAATAAAAACAACTTACCGATTACTCTTCCCACAAATTTGAAGTAGAAGAGATGATTGGAGTTGCAGTGAGAAGAGGAATTGATCATGTAAGTAACCCGGTCGCCGGGAGAGATTGTGAACAAGGCATACATGGGGTTGAATATTTCTCTGGAAATTATTACATACCACTCTCGCAGTAATCCACCAGCGTCTTGCCCTTCTTCGCCTATTACCAAACATTCCGCTTTCAATTTCACTGGAACCAAACTATTTCTTTTATCAAAATATCACCTTCAAAAACAATGTAGAAGCGATTCTTCCATTCCTCGGCCGACTTTCTGTGTAATTCCCGGAAGGAGTCTTCAAATACATGTTGTCTCCTCACGTGTACTGCTAAGTCTTCTCGCCTCACTCCATCGTCCAGCCTTTCCAACTCGGAACGGAAGTAACGTCGCTTGATATCAAAGTCTAAAACTCTCGTATGGTCAACTAGTACTGCGAACGGACCATCCGCCAGATGTACTGTAGACTGTCGGAGGATATGATTGAGAACTGTACGATGAGTTTCTGGAAAATTTAACCAAAAATATATACGAATTTCTAAACAAGCTCCTAATTGCCAAAACAAGCAATTCATTCAATAATTAGATCAGATCAGAGATCACTCACCTGCGAAACTAAGAAATTTCTGGGTATCAGGTGGAAGATCTGTAGCGACATTGCTTGACTCAACTCCTGTGCAATTCTGTTGGTCGACCATCTCAGCATCATCTGGCATATCAGCTACAGTTGGGTCCGGGGTAACCCCGTGTTCTTCATCAACTGGTGCTAATTGTGCTTCACGTGTAGGCTGAAGGAATCTCTTGTAATGATCGTCAGTCACAAGAGTATGCACTAAGAAGAAGGCTTCAACTGCGGGCTGGAACATAATAAAAGAAGTTGAAACATTACAGAAAACAATTTTGATTAGGTAATTGTGATTGGTATATCATCGTCTCTGCCTTACTTGAAGTACTAAAACTGCATGATGATCTGGCATGTGACCTAGCGATAACAGACATTCACTTAAGGTTTCCCAAAGTTCATCTAGCTGGAGCTCAACGCTCAAGCGGGGAAGAAGATAATCTTCATCAATCACAGTCTCATTTTTAATCTAGGTATAAACAAAACTCAGTTTTGATTAAACCAGTTAAAAAATTATTAAAGTATTCCCTCCTAAATTTATGCATTCATACATTTAGTTCTGTAGAGCCATCTTCCTTGGATCCCTGCAGATTGGAAGACGTTCCTGGAACGGGAGGTGTAGAAGCCGAGGCTTGAGCAGCGGGCTGCTGTGAAGTATCTTGAACCGACGCTGGAGTAGCAGCAGGAACTGCAAGAGTCTCCGGAAGAGCAACTTCCATAAACATGTCATCTACACTTGATGAATTTCCCGCACGGGAACTACCACTTCCTCCAACAATGCCCAAGTGACGTGCCATAAATCTATTCAAATTCTCTCGACGTCTCTGCGTATGGGGTGACTCGTTTGCCGAGGGTTGAATGATGGGTTGGGAAGAACTACCTGCATTTGCTTCTGTACGAAAGTATACAA